>VMDO01004773.1:0-120341 GCA_007922755.1 Pedetes capensis | reverse complement strand
CGGAGACCACCAGAGTTCTATACTCTCTTGGCTTCCTTTCTTTATCGAGAACTCGTGACCTTTTGCATGACTGATGGCCGGCAATCAACCACAATAGGTTGCAGACCACCTGCCAGCTGCGGCCTTTGATTGAGATAAAATTCTTCCCCCGCCTACTTCCTCATTCCTGTGAGCTTAAAAGGACCAGTTTCGTTTCAATGAAGTGAGACCTTGACAACTACTTGCTTGGTCTCGTTCTTCTCTCTCGCCCATTTCTTTTCAGACAGGTCCCCCTCGAACCCCGAGAATAACTAGGGTCCCGCGGGACGGGACACCGAATGCTGCTCACTAACGCGGACTTGCGATGTGTGGAAGTAGAATTTTAGGAATCTTGCTCCTTTCTCCTCTTCCTTTTTCTCCTCCTCTTCCTGTTGCCCCTTATTTTGTATTGGACAAACTTTTTAGAATGAGTAAATATGGGTTTAATAATAGCCATGAAGTCATTATTTCAGAAAACAACATTAATTCAATTGACAGAGAAGAAATCCTAGAAGCGGTTCACCATGAAGAAGAGGCCCATGGTCCCAGGCTGCCTGGACAGTTCCCGTGTATGCCTCTTGTCCTAGCATAATATTAACAGCGCCCCCTTCCTCTCTCAGAAGTAACCCACACTGGGTGACAAGTTACTGAGGGGAGGGACTTGCAGGTGCCTCAGGGCCACCAGCCCAGTGGAGACAGCTCTTTTTACACTTCTGCCTTAGCCCTGGGAGGGAGGCTCAGCTCTAACATGTGCCATTGCTTGGAAGGGTGGGGCCAGAGCAGAAGGAAACAAGTGCTGGCTGAAGTGGGGAAAGGTCTGGAAAAGCTGCTGGAAGGGAGAGGGCAGGCTTGGTTGGACCTGGCCGGCCTTGGTTGGAAAGATGACTGTGTCACTGTGGGGCAGGCCTCCTTCATTTTCCATGTAATAGAGGAGCAGAGTGTCTCCTTACAACCTTCCCACTTCTCTCAGGAAGTGTCTACGGCCACCAAGCCTGAGCTTTAGATGCAGGTGGGAAATGTGGGGGTCCCTGAATTGTGACCTTTCTTTGATGGGATCGATGGTTCTGTGACTAGGTTGGCATCAAAGAGCCAATGACCCTGCAGCCAGGGCTCACAGAGCATTGATCTCGTCTTTAGCCAACCACACGCTGGCAGCTTCTCCTTGTTTCATGCCAGAGAGGCACCAAGGCCCATCCTCCGGCCTGCAGTCAAAACCCGGGGACCTCCAGACACCTGGACGACACCTGGAGGACCTGAGGCTCAGGACTGGAGGGGAAACTGAGCCCTGAAGATCTTCAGGGACTTCTGGAGGATTCCTGGGCTGGGTCTGGGTGGACACAGCCAGCCCTGGGAGAGTCTGCTAGGCTGACTGCCCTGACTCACCTCTCCCCTGGCGGTCGCAGGACTCCCTAGAAGGTCCAGAAGCCCTGCCCTTGGACCGACCCTGCCTCTGTCAAGGTGAACTTAAAAAGTCAGGGTCAGAGCTTCTCTGGACTCTCCAAATCCCAGCCCCTTCCCCAGGCTTCTGGGACCCCAGAGCCAGGCTGGGGCAAGGGTAGAAGTAGATGCCCCGAGCAGCAGTCATCCTGGCCACTCGGGAGGAGCAGGGCAGCTTGCCACAGACCCCCATATGATGACTCAAATAGAGGGAGAGGGCTGCCTGGGCCGGAGGCAGCTTGGTGGTGGGACAGCTGTCTGGCCCACGGGAGGCCCTGGGTTCCACGGGCAGCCCTGCACCATACAAAACTGAGTGAGCCGGGTGTGGCCTGTCATCCCAAGCAGCTAGCTTGGGAGGAGCTGCTTGGAAGGACGGCTTGAGCCTAGGAGTTTGACATCATCCTGGGCAGTGCGGGGAAACTCCATCTCAGAAAACAGCAAACGGGCTGGGGTTTAGCTCAGTTGAGCTGCTCTGTGCTCTCTGAGGCCCTGGGTTCAATCCCCAGCACTTCAAGAAAATGGGAGAAGGACCAGCAGCCCATTTCTGAAACAATCAGCCATTGAAAACCCTGTGAATAGCAGAGAAGCACTGACAATAGTGCCAGGTGTGGCACAGTGTCCAGGATTGTCTCACTCTGTTGTATACAGATATGGTCACTATGAGTTGGACCTGACTCGACAGCACCTAACAACAACAAAGCCCCAGCAGGTTAGACAGGGCTTAGCCCTCATGGGAAAGAGCTTGGTCCAGAGGACCCTCTGGGTATCCTCAGCTCTGTCCTCTTCTCCCTTTACCCGATTCTAGAGGTGACTTTGCACACAAGTATTTCCCCAGGAAGTCGGGGAGGAGAAAGCACATGTGCTGGCGCACACACACACACACGCTCACACACACACACACACACACGCTCACACACTCACACATACTCCATGTGGGCTCCAGAATAAGAAGGAATGGGTTAGGAAAAGGTTGGGGAAATGATGGTCTATGAGTGTGACAGATGAGGCAGCTGGTCACCAAGCCCAGAGGGGAAGGTGCTCCCTCGATCCCCACAGCTCCTATCTGCCACCACAGAGCCAGGGATGTCTGGCAATGCCTGCCCCATCAACAGCAGGCAGCTGGTCATGTTGAAAGACACCTGACCCCAGAAACCTGCCTTCCTCTGGGCTCATCCTCAGGAGAACCAGCAGGTGAGAGTATAGATCACTGACTCCTTCCAGCCATTCAGCCCAACTGCTTTAAGGTGGAGCTCAGCAGCCAGAGAATGTTCCAGAACTTCAACCACACACAATTGGAAAAGATGGTTTTTTCCCTTCCTATAAACAGGGCACTACCTCCCCACTCCCAGGAAGTAGCCGGCCCCCTGGGCCCCACATGAGGAAGCTGGGCCCCCCATGACCTCCCACCGCCCCCTGGCATGCTGACCTGCTCTCCCAGGGCGGATGCCAAGCACTTGCCTTGTGCCCCCCAAGGAGCGATGACAGGCAGTGGCACAGTCTTGGGCCAAGCTGAACAGCAGTGAACAAGCAGGTTTGATGAGTGCATCTGTCTGGGCTCTGCCCACAGAAGCAGGGCGTTCCATGGGGCCTCCATGCATGGCTGCAAAGCCAGTGCATTCCCTCTGCAGGCATCTGCTTGGCTAATTGAGAGGCTCAGGAAATGCCCTGCATCCCATGAACCCAGAGGTGACAACTGAGTGGACAGCGGGGAGCTGGGGGCTCCCTCCTTTCTCAGCCCAGTTCGTCATAATTTCTACCCTCAGAAGAATCCCAGGAAGATGAAGATAACACCTGAGGCCCTTTTTGGTTCTCACGATCAATTATGTTATTGTTAGGTGCTGTTGAGTTGGGTTAGACTCAGCAACCCTATGTACAGCAGAACAAAACACTCTCTGACACTGTGCCATGCCCAGCACTAGGTCAGTGCTTGTCTGCTGTTCATAGGGTTTCGGATGGCTGATTGTTTCAGGAGTGGGCTGCCAAGTCCTTCTCCCATTTTTGTGGTGCTGGGGATCAAACCTAGGGCCTCAGAGAGTGCAGACAGCACTCTACCAACTGAGGTAAATTCCAGGACCTAGCAGCCCACTCTCAACACAATCCTGAAACAATTGTTGTTGTTGTTAGGTGCTGTTGAGTCAGTATCCGACTCATAGCGACCCTCACAGGGTTTTCAATGGCTGACTGTTTTGGGATTGCCTTGGGAGTGGATTGCCAGGCCCTTCTCCCATCTTTGCAGTGATGGGAATTGAACTCGGGACCTCAGAGACTGCAGAGCAGCGCTCTACCAACTGAGCTAAATCCAAGCCCCCTGAAACAATTAGCCATCAAAAACCCTGTGAATAGCAGAGAAGCACTGACATAGTGCTGAGATGGCACAGTGTTGGGGAGTGTTTTGTTCTGTTGTCCATAGGGTTGCTATGAATCGGACCCGACTCTACAGCACCTGACAACGATGATCAGTCATAGGAAGTGTTTAATTCTGCAGACCCATCTTGAACTAGCATTTCATAGCTATAATTTAGGTTTAAATGAAAGCTTTGGCTCTCCTCTGTTGAGATGTATTTAGAGTCAGATTACTTTGCCTCTCTGCCTCCCTGGACCTCTGCGGTGGTTCCTAACTCCTTCCTGTGGTGCCCCATTGCCAGTCCTCAGCTCAGCAGGCAGTGTGCTCCTGTTAAAGCATGAGTAAGGTTAGGCCACTCCCTTTGGTGTGCAGGTTCCCAAGTCTTCAGCACAACCCAGAAGGCCCTGCTGACCCTATATCCCTCTCACCTCTTCCAGACACAGCGGCCTCCTTGTGAGTCTTTGAACACTGTGGGCACACTCCTGCCCCCGGACCTTTGGACTTGGTGTTCCCTCTGCCTGGAACATTCTTTCTTGTACCTCTTTCAGCTTGCCACTCAGGTCTTTCCAGATCATTCCATTTAAATTGCAGACTTCTCACCCTGGTCTTCCCCTCCACCTTGCCCTGGTTCCTTTTTCTGTTGAGCTAGTTACCCTGATGTATTACCTATTCGGGTTTCTTGCCTCCCACTGCTAGCCTGAAACCTCCAGAGGACAAGAATTCTTGTCTGTCTTGTTCTCCACCTGGTCCCGCCCCTAGGGCAGGGCTGTTCCTCAAACACTGGCTGGTGAATGATAAACCTTGGTTGGGTGACTGGTTCCCACTGATGTTGACAGTGACCAGGACGGAAGAGACCTTTGAGATCTTGGCCTGACAAGGGAGGACCTTAGGGATCTCCATCCAGACAGATGGAGGTCGGTGTCCCAGGCCACCAGCTGGCACATCCCAAAGTTCCTCCCGGCAAGGAAGGCAGAGGTCATGGCGCTTTGTGGAGGAACACAGGCTCCACACAGAGGACAAGGTGGGCTCTCTGGCTAGGCCTCAGCTCTGCTGGCACCTTGGGCATATTATCTAAGCCCCTAGGCCTCAACCTTGTCACTTCTCCAGCTAGTATCCTGCCTCCTGGTACGAAAGGGCGTCTTACCATGCCTGGTGCATAGAAAGTTCTAGATAGTTATAGAAAATGCCAAGTAAAAGAGGGAGCCAGTAGAGCACACTGGAGGTGGAGAGCCTGCTAAGGTTCTGCCTGTAAGAAAACATCATTTCCTCAGAAGTGCGGAGGGCTACAGGAACAGAGAAGAACTCTCCCAATCCCCAGAGGGCTATGAGCTTCCAAGGGCAGAAACTGGGTTGTGGTCACCACATGTCCCCAGGAGGACCCTGGAGGCCAGTATCCTGTATCCCATAGGATTCCAGCTGCGTGGCCCTCCCAGGGCAAGACAAGTGCTTCTGGAGCCCTGGGCAGGTTCAGTATTTCCTGGAGAAATGCCTGAGAGGCTGGTGCCAGGACAGCGTGACCTAGCAGGAGCCCTCCTTTGGGGACAGCCCCTCAAAGCTACTTCTGTCCAGGATATCAGCCCATACAAGCCCAGCCAAGGAGCAAGGCCTGAACCTTTGCTACCCTGAGCAAGATGGGCCACCCTGAGCTTCCTGCCCTGGTGCCAGCAGCCCCATGGGTGAGATGGGGCCTGGAGGGGCTCAGCGCAGTGCAGTCCCACTTCCCTGGCAGCCCTGTGAGCCCACGACGCCCCTGCCCCGCAGGGGCCATATCTCTTGCGCTGTCTCTTGCCCTGGACACCCAGGCAGTGAGCCAGCTATGAGGCTTTCATAGGCTATTCATAGGGTTTTCTTTTTTGGTGGTGGGGGAGAGACAATGAAACTTTAAAACCAAACCTCTAGGAAAATATATCACAGCCTTGACACAGCAAACAGACAGGCTATGTTATCATTTCAAGTAATAAGTTGATAAAAAGACAACATGGTCCTTATCCAAAAGCTAAGGAGCCATGCTGGGCATGTTGCAAAGATCCCATGCAAACTTAGTATTTCATAATGGGCATGTGTGTTCTCCTCCTTGCTCTAAAGGAGTCACGGCTTGTCTTAGCCAAAGTTGCTTACTTCAAAAAAATTTCCTGTTGCCAGGGGATTATCTCAGTAAATGTCTGTTAATACAGAGGGCTAAGTAAGCAATGGGCTGGGATTTAGCTCAGTTGGTAGAGCGCTGCTCTGCAGTCTCTGAGGTCCCAAGTTCAATTCCCAGCACTGCAAAAATGGGAGAAGGGCCTGGCAATCCACTCCCAAGGTAATCCTGAAACAGTCAGCCATTGAAAACCCTGTGAAGGTCACTATGAGTCAGATACCGACTTGACAGCACCCAACAACAAGTAAGGAATGTTGTTAGGTGCTATCAAATTGTGTCTGACCCATATCGACCCTTATAGGGTTTTCAATGGCTGATTGTTTTGGGATTGCCTTGGGAGTGGATTGCCATGTCCTTTTCCCATTTTTGTGGTACTGGGAATCAAACTTAGACCTCAGAGACTGCAGAACAGAGCTCTACCAACTGAGCTAAATCCCAGCCAAAAGAACCAACAGATGTATCCTACAAGTGCAATTAGAGTGCTTGGAAGCAAGGTTGGCTAGACTGTATCTTACATATTTCAGACATGAAGTCAGGAAAGAACAATCCCAGGAGAAAGACATGTTTGGGAGAATGGCAGGTCAGCAAAAAGAAGGAAAACCCTCCACCAGATGGACTGACACAGTACTGCAACAATGGGCTTAAATATAAATAGGATGTGTGCCTGGCATAAAATCAGGAAGTGTTTCGATCTGCTGTACATAGGGTTGCTATGAGTTGGACTCCACTCGACAGCACCTAACAACAAGTAAGCAATGCTGGGTTTAGGCTTTTATTCCATTCCATATGAAATTCAGTTTTTGTTTTGTTTTTTTTACCAATTCTCTTAACCAGACAACAGTTCCTACTTTACTTTTATTCCTAGATACTGATATGTGTATGAACATATCTTAAAATCAAACCCTATTTCCCTTCAGAGAGAAATTATACTGCAAGACTGTCCTGTCACTACGCTGCACAAGTGCCAGGGCCCATAAGCCAGAGAAGGGAGCTCCAGTGAAGGGAGCTCTGTTTTCCATACTCAGTGTGACACTGACTTACAATTTTGCAATGGTCTCCAGGCTAAAAGATATATGAATTTCAATAAATGTACATCCACAACTTGATGGCCAGAAAAGGATACACACATACAAAGGGAACCTTTTGATGTTTTTATCCAAATTACTCCTTCTTCCAACTGTATATCTTAAGTCCACCTCATATTCTTGTATAAAAATAAAAACAAGTAAAATAAAGATCTGGGAACCTTCTTACTCCCTTCTAAACTAGTGATCTACTGGATTTTGTTTTACAGGTTGTGGAAAATGTTGTGCTTCTGGTAAACAGGTGGCCAGCAAGGGACACCTGTCCTCAAACTTCACCAGATCACAGGCAGGGTGGAAGAAACTGTCAGCCTGTTGGTACTTGTGTAGTAAGAATCTGGTACCCTGGAGGTCTCTGGCTTGGTGCAAGAGAGATCTTACTGCCAGGGCAAGCACTTGACACATGAAACTTAGATTCTAAAACACTTTCCCCTAGGCTATCTTCAACCCACATTTTAGCACCTTTTTCCATTTCACTTTCTAGGTTCGAAACGTGAAGGAACCAGTGTCCAAAGGCAAGTGAAATATGCTTTAAACTTTTTGCCATCCCTCACTCATAAACTTCACTTAAAAGACTAAAATTCCATGCCAGGCATGGTGGCGCATGCCTGTAATCCCAGTGGCTCAGGAGGCGGAGGCAGGAGGATCGCAAGTTCAAGATCAGAGGCAGTCTGAGTAACTTAGTGAGACCCTGTCTCAAAAAGTAAAAAAATGGGCTGGGGGTGCAGCTCAGTGGTCCAGCACTTGCAGAGCATGCAAGCGCAAGGCCCTGGGTTCAACCCCCAGTACTACGGGGGAAAAAAAAAAGACTAAAATTCCCATTTCATTTTTGAAATATTTTCTTGTCCTCAGCCCTGATTATTGGGTTTCTGTGTTAACATCTGTGCAGCCATCTTGGTTTTCAGCTGCCATTTCATAAGTTAGGTTTCTGCCATGAGGAAGGTCATTTCAAATACTTAACTTGGCTTCTTGATATTGCCCAGCCTTACTTAATCTATTATCCCATCTGGCCCTAGGCTCACCCCCTTTGGACATAATCTGATTTACAAATGGTGCCACCAGAAACCACACCCCAAATGTCCGCCTAAACTGGAAAATTCCACTCCTCCCCCATAGAAGGAGCCATCTTGCTGTACCTTGCTGCTGTTCTCATTTCCGGAGGCAGCCACCCTGTTCTTCTGCTTATTAAAATCTCTCGTGTGAGTTCTTGAGTGTGGAGTGGTCTTTGGGAGACACTTTGACTGATGGTCACTGGCAAAGAGATTTCCCAGTGCATGAGAGAATCCATCATCTTGGTCATAGTTGGGATGTGGTACATACGATCATGCATACAACTGTCAAGCTGCTGCTTCACTTGAAGCTCTTTATTCCCTGCATCTATCCAATCTTTGCTTTGTCATTGCAATGCATGGGGCCATGTGGTCCTGGAACTTTTCCAACTCACTGGTTATCAAGGCCTGGACTTGAGGCAGAGGTGCATGGCAGCATCAATGCACTGGTGCACTTGCTGCATGGATGCCTGATTGTCCTCACAGCAGCTGGCGCTGCAGAACAACATGAGGCCCCGTATCTTGCAGCTGTTCTCTCTCCATACTCTTCACCAGGGAGTCCACCACCTCCTGTACCTGGAGCTACTGCAGCTCCGCTATGGCAACCTGGAGCTGTGCCTTGCCGGCGCCCACATGCACTCATTTATAGAGTTTTCAACAGCTGGCTGTTTCTGGAGTGAGCTGCTAGATCCTTCTCCCAAGCCCACAGCACGTGGTATTCCCAGGTGGTCTCCCATCCAAGGGCTAACCAGGCTGACCCTGCTTAGCTTTCTAGATGAGTTGGGATCAGATGCCAGGGTGGTATAAGAAATGTGGGGAGGAGTGTGGTCCAATAGGAATTGAGATATATATGTACACACACACACACACACACACATATTTTCTTTGGCATACTTGGGGGTTGAAATCAGGGCCTCACACATACCTTCCAAGTGCTCCACCACTGAGCTGCACTTCCAGCCCATTTATTTATTTATTTTGAGACAAGATATTGCTAAATTACACAGGCTGCCCTTGGCACTGACCTTGCAACCCTCCTACCTCAGCCTCTGGGATTACAGGCCTGGCTAATTAAAATTCTAGTAGCCACATTTTAAAAAGTAAAAATAGACAAAGTTAATTTAAATAGCATTTTATTTAAGTTGGGATACCTAAACAATTAAGATCTCAACCCAATCAACATAAAATTGAGATTTTTTTAAACATTCTTTTCTTATACTGTCATTCAAACCCATGTGTATTTTATATTGCAAAAATCCCAGAGCACAGCTTGCAAAAGTGTGAGGGCATAATACAGGGCCTGTTATGGAGTGAGAAGACATGAGAACTTATATTTATGTTTTACTTGAAGTCTCAGGAAAAAAGGTCAGATTTTGAAATATTTAATATTTTGATTTACGGCAGCAGCCTCACTAGACAAGTGTATCAGAAGCTCAGTTATCCAACATGGACAAATCCTGCTGCCAGAAAGGGAGGTGGGCGCTCAGAGAAGACTGCATTCACTTGTTCATCGTGGATGTACTGCAACTCACTTCTTGAAGGGACAATCTGGTTTCAAGTAGATTAACCCTCACGAAAGGGGAGCTCTCAAGAACCTCAGGGCCAAGGGCAGTGGCTCAGGACTGTAATCCTAGCGACTAGGGAGATGGATGCAGGAAGCTCTCAAGTTTGAGGCCAGAGGCAGCCTGTGTAACTTAGTGAGACCCAGCCTCAGAATAAAGTAACAAATGGGCTGAGAAAGCAACTCAGTGGTACAGCGCTTGCAAACCAAGCATGAGATCCTGGGTTCAACGCCCTATACCGCAAAATCAAACCAAACCAAACCAAACCAAACGCTGGAAAGAGGCTATGGACCCGTTTCCTGGGGCAGGCATCTAACATGACGGCTGCAAGGGGGGCCAACAGTAACCAAGGACCGGCCTGGCCCTCGTGGAGTGTGACACTCCCAAAGTGCACGTCGCGGACAGCGACAATGCAAAGGCACTGGGCGGCTGGGTGCGGACGGGCACTTAGGGGCGCCTAGGATGAGTTGGCCTGCAGCTGTAGCCCTGTGGCAACCGATGCCGGCAGATCTCAGAAGCTAAGCAGGGTCGGGCCTGGTTAGTACCTGGATGGGAGACCGCATGGGAACACCAGAAGCTGTAGGCTTGGGAGAAGGACCTGGCAACCCCCTCCCAAAAATCAATCTGCCATTGAAAACCCTATGAACAGCAGAGAAGCACTGACAATAGTGTTTCCCCTGTTGTACAGAGGGTCGCTATGAGTCGGATACCGACTCAACGGCACCTAACAACAACAACAACAAAGATGAGCTGACGAGGAACGCGGTCCCTTGCGGGCCCAGGGCCCCGCCACAGCGCCGCCACCCACCCCTCTGGGGTCATCCTTCCCGCAGGACAGCATGCCGTGAGCGTCCTCAAACCCAGTCCGAGCTTACGCGCGACCTCCCGGAATCGAGGCCTAAGGACAGCACACTGCAGGCAACCGGCGGCGCGGGTAACTGGCGGCGTGGACGGGCGGCCACCCGAGGGACCCGAACTGCCTACGGTCATGCCAGCTTGGTAACGCGAAGAGTTAAAAGACAGCGGGGAACTCAAACCTCCCGGCGCCAACTGCCGGAAACGGGGCTGCACCTTCTCAAGAGCCCAAACGGCGCGCGCGGGGGCCGGGCTGGGCCAGCGCAGTCACCTTTCCGAGCCGCGAACACGAGCGGGCCCGCGTGGGCACCCCGCGCCCCGCAGAGGCTCGTGCCAGACGCCGCAGCTCACAACCCAACAACAGCAACCCAAAGTACAACACCCAACCAACTTCAAAAAAGATCCCCCTCACCGCTGCACGTCCACGCCCGCGCCCGGCTTATATAGCAGTACGCGCTGCCCCGCCCCCTGCGAGATCCCGCGAAGCTCCAGACACCGCGAGAGCAGGAGCCCCGCCCCTTTCCTACGACCAGAGGACGTTCCCCTCTCACGTGAGGAAGAGAGCCCCGCTCCTCCCGAGTCGCTGCCCCGACGCACGCTTGTATGCGTGCAGGGCGCCGGTGCCGTGCTTGCGCGCGGTGGCGTCACTTCCTGGCGGCGGAGGTGGCGGCTTCGGGCCTTCTTCCGCTTCCCGTCGCGGCGCGCGCGCTGCTCTCAGCCCAGCGGGGATCATGGCGGCTACGGCCACGATGGCGACCTCGGGGTCGGCGCGGAAGCGGCTGCTCAAGGAGGAGGACATGACCAAGGTGGAGTTCGAGACCAGCGAGGAGGTGGACGTGACGCCTACTTTCGACACTATGGGCCTGCGGGAGGACCTGCTGCGGGGCATCTACGCCTACGGTCAGGGTCGCGGGCCGGGGGTCGCGAGCCGAGGGCGCGGGTGGGGCCAGGGACCCGGCCGGGCGACTGGCAATTCGCAGGCTGGCGTCGGGGTCGGAGGCCGAGGTTCCGGGCGCGGCTGACGTGCGACCCCAGCCCAGGTGCCCCGTCGCCACTCCGGGTTTCTGTCGGGTGGTTCGGCGTCTGCTCTTCGGTGCGGGGCGCCGTGCTGGGTGCCGCAGGGCTGCATAGTCTTCCAGGTGCTCCAGCCACTCATCCAGCAGATAACTGTTTTGTACCTACGGGGCGCCCGTACGAGAACCTTAGTGCCTTTTTGGGGCTGAAATCTTATTTGGGGTAGGGACAGCAAACATAGGATCAAAGTTACTGCAGGCAGTGGTAGTTGCTACGAAAACATGAAGCCGAGTCATTGGGTAGCGTGAGATTGGGGAGGAGATAATGAAAAGAGAACAGATGGTGTGGGTGGGGGGCTTCCAGGCCGGGATGATGCTGAGCCAAGAATGAGGAGAGCCATCAGGGCGGAGGGAACAGCTGGTACTAGGTCCTCGCCGCTTTCAGCGAGTGCCTTCCGGGAGGAGGAGGAGGTCTCTGTCATGGGAACACAGGGGCCAGTTTGGAGAAAGTGGTAAAGAATTTGAAGTTCATTTCGGAATGCAGTGGGAAGCCACTGGAGGGTTTTAACCAAAAGTGACACGCTCAGATTTACAGTTGCAGAGTTTATTTTGGTGTCTGGACTTGGGGAGAGGTGGGGCTGGGAGAGGAATTGGGAGGCGTTGGCTCTAGACCAGGGAGAGATGAAGATGTTTCAGCGGCGGTGGGGTCGGATTGGCTAATGGCAGGGGAAAGAGTACTAGAGCAGAATTTCTGAGTGTTTTGAGTGACCTGGTGGGCGACGCTGCAAACATCTGTTTAGGTAGCAGCATTTGACTGAGGCAGAATTGGGAGCTCTGTCTTAAGTCTTGTGAGCCATCCATCCAGATGCTCACTAGGCCGAGACTCCTCAGCTTCCAGGATCAGACGAGGTGGGGCTGCTCAGGGTGACAAGGCCCTGTGAGCCTTCCGGGTGGGGATATTGTCTACTTAAGGTGGGACCCTGGGGAAGATGGTGGTTTGGGATATACGGATGGGTGTAGAGGCATCTGAGGTAGATGGTCTTTGTTCAATGCTTGGAACTAGGATGTCATGTAGTCAACATTTCTCCATGTCATGTCAGTTTAGACAGAGTGGTGAGAAGTTGCTGAGGGCTGGGAAGTGAAAAGAAAGCCTCATAGCTGGGCCCTGCCCTCCTTCTTGGACCCCAGACCTCCCTTCTCTGGAACACTGTTACTCATTGCCCATCCACATGTATCTAAGCCATCTGTTACAGTTGCTTTTGTGTTTTCATGTTGAGATAGAAAATTGTGCTACATCTTAAAAGACAAGAGTAAGTAATTAGAATAATTAAATTACAGCTTTTGCATGTAAAGGTTTTTTTTTTCTTACTTGGAAAATACCTTAAAAGTCTCATCCTTTGGTAGTAATTGCTGAGCAGGTGAGGTGTGTAGTTAATATATTTGCATCAATATAAAAGAATAGCGCTGAGCACCCCACAGAATGGTCCATGCAGGTTAAATGCCCTGTAGGTGACATGAACACCCCACACATTCAGTGCTAGCTAGGAAGAAGGAGCAGAGACTACATTGATACTAGGTTTATTTTTCTTTTTAAATTTAAAGGGAATGCGCGGAAAAAGGTTAAGGAGGATGTCTGTAATATAGGCAAAGGCAATTGAAACAATCAGAGTAAAAGTAAGAGACCATCCATCCCACTCTACAGGAGTGACCAATAACATTTTGGTGCTGGTACTTCCAGATCCTACACGTCTAAGAGATTGTTTTCTTTGTAAGCAAAACTGGGGTTGAGCGTCAGGGTACATGCTTATAATCTTAGGACATAGGGGGCTAAGGGAGGCATGCATTAATCAGCTGGTAAATCACTGATAGAGAAATTGACCAAAACAAACTTAAACCAGGAATGATTTATTGGGGGCTTATGGCTAGACGATGTCAGTCTGTAGAGGCAGCTTAGATGGCAAGTCTTTGACAGAGAACTTCACATCATGGCAGATCAGGAGCAGAGAGAGGAACTGGAACTAGTGATACACTGAACTCAAAGGTCCACCCCCCCCCCCCCCCCCGACCTACTTCTGCAAAGCTCCATCCCCCTCACAAAGTTCCATAACCTCCCAGCACAGGGCCACCAGACAGGGACTCAACGTTCAAATACATAAACTCTGGGGGACATTTTAGCTTCAAACTGTGACAAGGGGGATGGTGAGTTTGAGGCAAGAGGCAGCCTGTGCAACTTAGTGGGACTCTCTCTCAAAATAAAAAATGAAAAAGGGTCTGGAGGTGCAGCTCAGTGGTAGAGCACTTGCCTAGCATGTGTGAGGCCCCCAGACTTGGAGTTTAACCCCCAAGTACTACAGATAAAACAAAACTGGGGTCTGTGTGTATTCTGAACTTGATGCTGCTCTTGCAGAGATGTTGTCTTCACAGATAATATCCCGTGGTAGTACAGTTGTTGTTGTTGGGTACCATTGAATTGGATCCAACTCATAGTGACCCTTTGTAGAACAGGACAAAACACTACCCAATACTGTGCTGTGCACAGTCTTTTTATGTTGAGCCCAATATTGCAGCCACTATGTTTCTTCTCATTTTTAGTCATTGTTGTTGTTAGGTGCCGTCGAGTCGGTATCCAACTCATAGCGACCCTCTATACAACAGGGGAAACACTATTGTCAGTGCTTCTCTGCTGTTCATAGGGTTTTCAATGGCAGATTGATTTTTGGGAGGGGGTTGCCAGGTCCTTCTCCCAAGCCTACAGCTTCTGGTGTTCCCAGGCGGTCTCCCATCCAGGTACTAACCAGGCCCAACCCTGCTTAGCTTCTGAGATCTGCCGGGATTGGATGCCACAGGGCTACAGCTGCAGGCTTTTTAGTCATACCACATCAGTAAAAGGAGGTCCAGGGACTTTAAACCATTTCCATCACTAAGGTTAACTCTACTTTGAGGAGGCAGCTCTTTCCCTAGTTGTCTTTTGAATGCTTTTCAGCTTGAGGGGCTCATTTCTTGGCACTACATTTGACAGTGCGTCTCTGCTATTCATAGGGTTTTCTTTCAGTGGCTGTTTTGAGAGTGGGCTGCTGGGTCCTTCTTCATAGTCTGTCTTAGTCTGGAGGCTCAGCTTAAACCTGTCTATCATGGGTGGCCCTGTTGGTATCTGAAATACTGGTGGCATAGCTTTCAGCATCACAACAACATGCAAGCACCCACAGCACGAGAAGCTGACGGGCACGTGGGGTGCTAATATAGTAGTATAAAAATCCATTTGGCTCCTGTGTCGTTAGAGTGTCCTATATGGAGTATTGAGTTAGGCTGGGTCATGGGTTGGCAGGTAAAAGCAAACCATAGCTGGGCAGGGTGGTGCACACCTATAATCGCAGCAGCTTGGGAGGTAGAGGCAGGAGGATCTCAAGTTCAAGGCTAGAGGCAGTCTGCATGACTTGGAGAGACCCTGTCTCAAGATAAAAAGTAAAAAGAGGGCTGAGAGTGCAGCTCAGTGGTAAAGTGCCTGCAAAATATGCATATGACCCTGGGTTCCATTGCAGTACTTTGAGAAATAAAAAAGAAAAGCAAGCTGTGTGCCCCTGAGGAGATTGTGCTATATGGTTTCCTGCTGTTGTTGTGGTGAGAGCTGATTCCTTCTATTTTTGTAGGTTTTGAAAAGCCATCAGCAATCCAGCAGCGAGCTATCAAGCAGATAATTAAAGGGAGAGATGTCATTGCACAGTAAGTTGGTCTGTGGGGAGACCGGACTCAAGTCGGTGACTGGAATGTAGTGAAATGTTTTGAGAGGATGAGGCTGTTCCTCAGTGTCTGTTTATATAGAACCAACTCTTTCCTTCACATTGTTGTTGTTAGGTGCCGTCGAGTCAGTATCCGACTCAGTGACCCTCATAGGGTTTTCAATGGCTGACTATTTCGGGATTGCCTTGGGAGTGGATTGCCAGGCCCTTCTCCCATTTTTGCGGTGCTGGGAACTGAACTTGGGACCTCAGAGACTACAGCGCAGCGCTCTACCAACTGAGCTAAATCCCAGCCCCTTCCTTCACATTAGTGTTTCACATTTGTGTTTTCAACTCGTAAAGGTTTTGGTTTTTAGCCAGCTTTGCTTTGCTGTCAGTCAGCATGTAGATTTGTGAGTAATATTTTATTTTAATAACTTTATTTTTCATTTGCCTTTTTTTTTCCCCTTGTTTTTGTTTTTTGGTTTTTCCAGGGCTTGGGATGGAACCCAGGGTGTCCTGCATGCTAGGCAAGCACAGTGCCACTGGGCTCTGTCCCCATGCCCTATTTGCCTTGCTTTAAAAAAGACTTACCTATTAAGATAATTGGGCTGGCCAGGCGCAGTGGCGCACGCCCATAATCCCAGTGGCTCGGAAGACGGAGGCAGCAGGATTGCAAGTTCAAGACCAGAGGCAGTCTGTGTAATTTAGCGAGCCCCTGTCTCAAAAAGTAAAAAAATGGGCTGGGGGGCGCAGCTCAGTGGTCCAGCACTTGCAGAGCATGCAAGCACAAGACCCTGGGTTCAACCCCCAGTACCGAAGGAAAAAAAAAAAGATAATTGGGCTGGGGTTTAGCTCAGTGGCTAAGAGTGCCTGCACTACACTCTCTGAGGACCCAGGTTCAATCCCTAGCACCACAAAAATGGAAGAAGGACGTGACAATCCTGAAGCAATCCCAAAACAATCAGCCATTGAAAACTGTATGAGGGTTGCTATGAGTCAGACTCCACTCAATGGCACCTAACAACTGTAGCTGTGTTGTTGAATATTCTGATGACACCTACATGCCCTTTGGGGCTTGGGTTTAGCTCTGCTCATGGAGTGCTGCACTGTACTCTCTGAGGACCCAGGTTCTGGGTCCCCAGCACTGCAAAAACAGAAGCATGTGGCCGCCCCTTCCCAAAGCAGTCAGCCATTGAAAACCCTGAGGGTTGCGATGAGTTGGACATGACTCGATAGCACCTAACAACAACAATTAAGATAACTTTTAAGAAGACAATTTTAGCCTAAAATTTTGGAAAACAATTGTTTATTTGGAGTCCTGCCTTTTCTGCCACCTGTTAAACACTTACTGAAGTTGCAGCTTCTGTAGCACTGTTATCTCTGCTGCAGAAGACACATCTGTCCTTATCCCCTGCAGGGATTTGGAAGTTGTAACTCTGTACTTTGTACTTGAGTCTCACACCCTTGCATTGAAGGTGGTGTTGGGGTGAGGGAGGGGAATCTGCTTGGGAGAAGCCACCCAAGTGCCTTTGGAGCTGAGCTGTTAGAGCACCTCTATGGGGGGGGGGTCACAGGAATGACGACAGCGGCACATGCCCCCACTAATCCCACTTGTCTGCTTTCTTGAACAGGTCTCAGTCTGGCACAGGCAAGACAGCCACCTTCAGTATTTCAGTCCTCCAGTGCTTGGATATTCAGGTGATTTGCCATGCTCAAAACAAACGCTCTTTAATCTGAAGGAGAACATGCTTTTATTTCTGTAGTGCACTAATCAAAGAGCACAATTTAAAAAATTCTGTTCTTGTTCTTGTTCTGAGTTAGCACTAAAAGAGAATCTTAATTGTACAATATCTGAAACTAATACCCTGTCATAAATTCTTTTCTGTTAAAATTGGGAGGGTTTTAAAAACTTTTTATTTTTATTTTTATTTTGTGTGTGTTTTGAGACAGGGACTTGCTGTGTAGACCAAGCTGGCCTTGAACGTGCAATGATCCTCCTGTCTCAGCCTCCTGAGTGCTAGGATTATAGGCGTGTACCACCACCCCAGCTGGGTGCTTTGTAAAGTAGTGGAAATCTTTGTTGCATACAAGAATCCTGACTAATTCACATTATTGCTGGATTTACAATTAAGATTTGTTGCTAGGCGTGGTAGGGGATCATGCATTTGAGACCAGAAGCAGCCTGCTCAACTTAGCGAGACCCTGTCTCAAAATAAAAAATACAAAAAGGGATGGAGGTGCAGCTTAGTGATCAAGCCTAGCATGTGCCAGACCTTGCATTCAGCCCACTAGTACCACAAGAAAAAAGTTAAAAAGATTTGCTGGGGATGGGGGGAGGGAGGGAAGGGGGAAGCATAGGGGATGGTAAGGGGTAACCTATATGAATAATGTTCATCAAAATGCATATATGGAAATGTGGCCGGGCGTGGTGGCACACGCCTGTAATCCCAGCGGCTCGGGAGGCGGAGGCCGGAGGATCGCAAGTTCAAGACCAGAGGCAGTCTGCATAACTTAGCGAGACCCTGTCTCAAAAAGTAAAAAAAATGGGCTGAGGTGCAGCTCAGTGGTCCAGCACTTGCAGAGCATGCAGGCGCAAGGCCCTGGGTTCAACCCCCAGTACCACCAAAAAAAAAAAAAAAAAAAAAAAAAAAAAAAAAAAAAAAAAAAAAAAAAAAAAAAAAAAAAAAAAAAAAAAAAAAAAAAAAAGCATATATGGAAATGTCACAATGAAAAGCATGTCAGGATGAATCACATTAAGGTGTACATTAAAAATTTCCAATTAAAAAAAAAGATTTGCTTACCTCTGGTAGGAATCAAAAGTATAGTTAATCCAAGGTATTATTTAGAATCTGAGTGTGAATCACTGTAAACAACATTAAAAATAGTGAAGACTCTTCTTTCTAATTGCCTACCAGGTTCGGGAAACCCAAGCTCTGATCTTGGCTCCAACAAGAGAGTTAGCTGTGCAGATTCAGAAGGTGAGACAATTATAGACTGGGATGCTTGCAAGTGTCATTTTTATGGTTTAGTTGTAAAACACTGATTGATGTAATGCCACAAAATGTTTTTCCTGATTCCTAATTTTTTTTTGTTGATTTTTGTTCTGTTTTTTCCTTTTTTCTTTTTGCGGTGCTGGGGATTAAACCCAGGGCCTTGTGCATGCTAGGCAGCTGATCTGTAACATTTTACCATAAATCATTACGTATTATAGAATTGCTGGTTTGTATGAAGTCTTTATTGTACCTGTACCATTTTAATAAAATAATTATATTTAGGTATACTTTGGAAGGATATATACATTAGGATGTTACTACTGTTGTCTTTGGGTAGATAGAATTATGAATGGTGTGTTTTTTCCTAATATTTTCACAGTATGTATTGGTTTTGTAATAAACCTTCAAAATTGATTTTATTTTGACAGAGGAAAGAGTTAGGTGGAGGAGAATTGTATGATACAAATAGTGGAATAAATAATAATGGTGGTCATTTCAAATTGGAGTAGAAATGATCTTCACTCTTGGACAGTTCAAAGGCACCTGGTATTGAGGTGCCCTGGACTGAAACTGTGCTTTGACTCAGGGCCTGCTGGCTCTGGGGGACTACATGAATGTACAGTGCCATGCATGCATCGGGGGCACCAACGTCGGGGAAGACATCAGGAAGCTGGACTATGGGCAGCATGTGGTCGCGGGTACCCCAGGGCGTGTCTTTGGTAAGTATTTTCATCCGTGCAAATGTGCTGCCGATAGTGTTTGTGAATTGTGCTTATGGGATGTGGGCAGCTGCCATTTTGCTGTGCCGTGTGGTGGGTCTGTTGGCCCATGAGTAGCAGGTGCTGGGGGCTGGGTGTGCTTAGAAAGGCCATGAGGACCAGTTGGAAAGGCTTGCTCTTTCCTGGGAGCCTGGTGTGATTATTTCCAAATCTCACTTTACAGATATGATTCGTCGGAGAAGTTTAAGAACGCGTGCCATCAAGATGTTGGTTTTGGATGAGGCTGACGAAATGTTGAATAAAGGTATGAGTAATGAGAGTTAATTTTCTACTGACATAATTGTTAGTTATTTAAGTTTCCACAGGGCAGAACTGAAGTACATAGTTAAGGAAAGTGTCCTGGATAGTAGGCTTGTGAGCACATTGTGAGTGTGCTACCATTGGGCTGCATCCCCAACCCCTTTTTTATTTTTTATTTTGAGACTGGGTCTCACAAAGTTATGCAGGCTGCTTCTGGCTTCAAACTTGGGATCCTCCTGCCACCTCCCAAGTTGCTGGGATCACAGGTGTGGGCCACTACACCAGATTCCTGTATAGAGTTTTTTTTTTTTTGCAGAGAAACAGTTGTGCTTTGGGGGCAGTTATGAACATGGAATTCCTACTTTGGCTTTTTTGGGGGCAGGCTTTGTAAGACTGATCACAACCAGGGTGATAGTGAGTATTTCAGCCCAGACTGCTCCAGCACTGTGTACTGCCCAGCAGGTTGGCACAGACGATTGATGTGTGGAGTTGACATGCAGCCTGTGTGGGTGCTGGGCATTGATTGAATCGGGGTGGCTTAGTGTGCATGTGAGTGAGTTCACCCTGACCCCACTGGCTTTTCTCCTGCTATAGCCACGTCTGCTCGTGGGCAGGGGGCTCTTTGCTGTACACAGCTTAAGTGCTGCTGGTCTTGTCTGTGTCCTAGGTTTCAAAGAGCAGATCTATGATGTGTACAGGTACCTGCCTCCAGCCACACAGGTGGTCCTCATCAGTGCCACGCTGCCTCACGAGATCCTGGAGATGACCAATAAGTTCATGACCGACCCCATCCGCATCTTGGTGAAGCGGTAGGAAAGAATGCTCTTTTGTTTCCCTTGCTGAGACCCTAGCTGGTGCAGTCCTTGGCCCTATTGACCCATGATTCCAAAGTAAAACACAGCTGTGAGGTCTCAGTTGTTATCAGTGTGTTTGTAGGACCATATTTAAGGTTGTAGGAATTGTTAAATATAGCCAGGTGCTGGGGTGCTTGCCTATAATCCCAATGACTCAGGAGGCTGAGGCAGGATTGCAAGTTCAAGGCCACAGGGAGCCTGTGCAACTTAGGACGACAGTGTCTCAGAAACAGGATGCAGTTCTGTGGTAGAGAACTTGCCTAGCAGGCATGAGTCCTTGGGTTCAACCCATAGTATTGCAAAAAAAACCAAAAACAAAAAACAAAAGACCAACACAAAAACAAAACAAAACTTAAAACATTTATGCAGGTCCAAAATGGAGGTCTATGTGGTAGAAGTGGCGTGGTGGGACAGTGTGGAGTGATAGGAAAAGGCTTTTGAGATCTGACTCTCGGGGTGCAGTCGTGTCCATTGCCATCTCCCCAGAGCCTGGCCTGGGGCCCACACCAAAATCCTGGTTGGAAGAATGGTGTGTAACAATTTGTTTTCATCCACTAGTGATGAGTTGACTCTGGAAGGCATCAAACAGTTTTTTGTGGCGGTGGAAAGAGAGGAGTGGAAATTTGACACACTTTGTGACCTCTACGACACCCTGACCATCACCCAGGCGGTCATCTTCTGCAACACCAAGAGGAAGGTGTGCTGCCTCACTCCGTTAAGTGTCCTTGTGGGGAACTGCAGGTGGGATCTCTGCGTGCCTGGGACCAAGTTCATCTGTAAAGAGCAGAGAGTATTTATTTCAGGCTGTGTAGGTGTGTGGTCCCTGTGCAAAGCTGCCATAGATTGTGTGCAAATGAACAGCCTGGCTGCATCCCAGTAAAGCTTTATTTACAAAAAAACTGCTGTAGAGTCAGGTCAAGTGGCCTGCACCTGTGGTTCCAGCTGAGGGAGGCTGAGGTGGGAGAATCACTTTGCCTGGGAGTTTGAGGCCCACCTAAGCAACATAGTGAGACCTGTCTTTTTTTTTTTTTTTTTTTTTTTTGTGGTACTGGGGTTTGAACCCAGAGCCTTGCGCTTGCATGCTCTGCAAGTGTTCAACCACTGAGCTGTGCCCCCAGCCCATTTTTTTTTTTTTTACTTTTTTGAGACAGGGTCTCACTAAGTTACTCAGACTGCCTTTAGTCTTGAACTTGTGATCCTCCCGTCTCCGCCTCCCAAGCCGCTGGGATTACAGGTGGGCACCACTGCGCCCGGCAGACTTGTGTTTTAAAAAATATAAGTAGATATGATGTTAGTCCCACCCCTGAAGGTTCAGATATCATTGGCTTTAGGTGAGATATAGGCCTCATCAGTTGAAGCTCCTGGATGGTACTGATTTGCAGGCAGAGCTGGGTGTTGTTGGCAACCATCCTGAAAATGACAAGGAGTGGGACTGAATTCCAGAAAGACAGCAATTTAAATCTCAAATGAGAATTGACAGGCACCCCCCCCCCATAATCAGTTTGTGGGATAGGGAGATTAAGAGGATTTCACAGCTGCACCCCAGTGTTTGTGGGACAGAAGTGAGCTTCCTGTACTTTGGACTCCGATCCTGCTGTGTATTTAGAGCAGTTGTTTGGTACACATTCACGCTGGCTCTGCAGCTAATGGGAGTGAAACCCTGCGTGCACATCTCTGGCTTGGTTTATGAACTCCCTGTAGCATCTGCTGGTTTGACTTGTAGGTTGACTGGCTGACAGAGAAGATGAGAGAAGCCAATTTCACCGTGTCGTCAATGCATGGAGACATGCCACAGAAGGAGCGGGAGTCTATCATGAAAGAGTTCCGCTCTGGCGCCAGGTGGGTGGTCATACTGCTGTGGGTGACAGGGCTATCCTGCATGCTGCATGCTGTATTGGGTTCTTCGTGTGCCTTACTGTAGCTCCCTTGCCCCAAATATTGGGACTTGGGGAAGCAGCCAACCTAGTAAGTAGGGAGCTGCGCACTCTGCAAGCTGTTAGGCAGAAAGGGGGTGGTGGGAGGCTGCTGTAACTGATGGGTTGGTTACCATATTTAGAAAGTTGTTGCTCTATTTCCAAGTAAGTGGGGGATTTTCAGTTTATTTATGAGTGTATTTATTTTTGTGGTACTCTGAAGTGCTCTATCTCTAGGCTGCACCTCTAGCCCCCTTTTTAAAATTTTTTATTTTGGACAGGGTCTCATTAAATTACACAGGCGGCCTCTGGCCTTGAACTTGCAAACCTCTTGCCTCTGCCTCTGAGTCATTGGGATTACAAGCGTGTGCTGCTGTACCCAGCTTTTTGTAGTTGTTAAGTGCCATCAAGTCCGACTTATAGGGACCCTGTGTACAACAGATGAAACACTCCCTGACGCTGTGCCATGCCTGGCACTATATCAGTGCTTCTCTGCTATCTGTAGGGTTTTCAGTGGCTAATTGTCAGCTCACCACTCCCTAAGTTGGCTCTAAATCGACCATCTTACAGGTGCATTTCATTTGTCATATCTCTTCTCTGCTTACTTTTTTAAAATTTTGACTTAAAAACTATTCGGTTCTCCTCCTATTTGAAGGCATTTATCTCTTCGTATTATTTCTCAGGTACTCTAGAGGTTACGCTGTCTCTGTTCTCAACGTGTATTATCAGGTGGAGCCTTCACTATCTTCTCTAGACAACACAAGGACCTCTGCTTACCCCAAGCCTAGGCTTTCTGTCCTGCACCTTAACTTAACATTTATTTTATTTACTTTTCAGTGCTGAGGAGTAACATGATTTCAGCCCCATGAGATAGTTATGCTGTGTATGTCCAACCTTCTAGGTTTAGTAGACATGTTTTTCCCCTCTTCTTCATCTCTGAACTTCATCTGTGGTGTGTTCACATTAGCTTGGCTTGGCAGGGCTGGTGAGAATCCTGTCTCAGTTTGTGGGGTCGTGAGGGAGTCGCCCTCTAGCTCGGCAGGTAGCCTCTCTCTCTCTCTCTGCCTCAGGTGAGATGATCTGCTGCTTTCGGCCCCCGTTGTTCTAGGCAGCCATCAGCTGCCAGTCCAGCTGTTCTCCAGACAGCACCCGGTTCCCAGGCTGCTTCCTGGACTGGTTCTGCTTTGTGTTTTGTTCTCCCCAGTTTGTGACTTGCTCTATCTCGCTGTGGATTTCGCTCTCGCATCGGCATTTGTTAGACTTGCGACTCCTCAGCCTTGCCACCTCAAGCAATGCTTTCACCCAGTCTTTCCTCCCTTAGGTGCCAGCTGGGTGTGATTCAAGGGCAGCATGGCCTCCCCTGGCCTTTTGTTTCTCTCCCAGTACTAGCGAGTGCGAGGCACATGCTTTACCACTGAGCTGCACCCCTTTTTTATTTCAAGAGGCGGTCCCACTAAATTGTGCAGGCTGCCTTTGGCCTTGAACTCGAAGTCCTCCTCCCTCAGCCCCCTGAGTTACTGGGATGACTGGTGTGTGTCACGGTGCCCAGCTCTCCCGCAGCTCTTGAATGTCCTTCTCCTATTTCACTGTCCCCTATCACTTCAGTGCCCCTAGGCCAGCAGTGACTAGTAGGAAGAGAAGTCTAGCTATACATATAATTTAAAATTATGTAGTGACCATATTAAACTAGGTAAAAAGAAATAGGTGAAGTTTATTCTCAGTGTATTTTATTAACCCTGCATGTCATTGTTTCAACATGTGGTTGGTATTAAAAACATAAGTATTTTTGCATTTTTATTTTGTATGAAGCCTTCAAAATCCAGTGTGTATTTTCTACCTGCAGCACATCTCGGTTCTGACCTCTCACCCACATTTTAAGTGTCGAGTGGACATGTCGTCTGGCCTCCATAGGGTGGATCATAGGTCAACCAATTAAATTACTGTTCTGAATGACATCTAAGTTTTTTGTTTTCTGGGTTTTGGTTTTTTCAAGCAGGTCAGTCTCCCTTTGTAGCCCAGACTGGCCTGGACCTCTACACCCAGTCTGGCTCTGAAATCGGATCCTTCTGCATCAGCCTCCTGAGTGCTGACCTGGCTAATTTTTTGGTTTTTTAAAAATCAGACAGGGCATATAACATTGGTAACTGATACAGCAAGTGCTCCTCTGCATGGGGCTTTCTGGTGGCATCCTTGACCCTTGGTGGCAGGTGGCTGGTGTGTTTTGCGCTCATAACCAGGCTTTCTCACTACCAGTGAGGGAGGCAACTCCAGGCTCACCTCTGGCCCTTCCTTCCTGCAGCCGAGTGCTCATTTCCACAGATGTCTGGGCGCGGGGTCTGGACGTCCCTCAGGTGTCCCTCATCATCAACTACGACCTGCCCAACAACAGAGAGCTGTACATACACAGGTGGGTGACCCTTCCCTGCCGTCCCCCTGCGATGCACTTGATAGAGTTTGATTGGCTTTATTTACCAGTGAGATTTTCTTCTATTCCCGAAGAATTGGGAGATCAGGTCGATATGGCCGGAAGGGCGTAGCCATTAATTTTGTTAAGAACGATGATATCCGCATCCTCAGAGACATCGAGCAGTACTACTCCACGCAGATCGATGAGATGCCCATGAACGGTAAGCAGGGCCCTCCCACAGCCTGGTACTGCTCCGGCCCCTCCCCTTGGGCACATTTCCTTTTGCTTTGTTTGTTCTGTAGCCTTCTGTGAATTGCTGGCCTGCTGTGTGCTTACCGGTGCCTGTCTTCTTTTGTAGTTGCCGACCTGATCTGAGGACGAGCTAGAGACGGACTACGTGCCTGTTTTGTACTCCCATTTGGAAATATTTAGGGGCAGCTTCTGTGTGATGGGGTTCATGTGAACTCTCATGGCTGTGCCCCCCAAGGGAGGGCCCTGGGGACTCTGCCATCTTTCCTTAAACCCACGTGTAAATAATGCATTGCCCTAAGTTTTTTTCATTAAACATTTGAACTTTTCCCATAAACTGGAATTTCTCTTTCTTAGAGTGCTGCTAGCTGTTCCAGTGAGTTGCAGCCTGTCTCAGGCAGATTATTCCCTCTCTTATTTGACAATCATATGTAGAACCTAACTTGAAATGTTTGGAACTTAGGAGCTAGAATTGCAACAGCCTTAGTAGAAAACGGAAGAAAAATCATCGCGACTTCTGCTATCATAAAGAAAGGAATTATAAACTGGACTCATCAAGACTAAATATTATTTACTCTTCAGATGACACTTGAAAATAAAAAGGCAAAGCACAGGCTGGAGAAAATATTTGTAAAGCATGTGTCTAACAGGGTACTACCATCTAGAATACATCAAGGACCATTTTGTGGTAGGTAGAATAATGTCCTTGGAGATTCCTGTGTCCTAATCCCCAGACCCTGTGGTTGTCCTGTTACCTGTTGAAAGGGACTGTGTTTAGCTTATGTGTTGCTATGGCAGAATACCTTGGAGCTCATTTAGAGGATTTCAATCTGCAGAGGTGTGGGGCAGGTAGCTGGGCCTGTCAGTGGACCTCCTGGCAGATCAGGAGCAGAGAGCTGCTGGAACTAGGGGACCACAAAGAGCCTCCAGAGGCCCGCCCCCACTGATCTGCTTCTGCAAGGCACGCCCCCACTGATCTGCTTCTGCAAAGGCACGTCCCACCTCCCAGAGCTCCATGACCTCCCATGACAGCGCCACCTCCTGGGGACCAGGCATTCTAACACATGACCCCAAGGGGACATTTTAGATTCAAACCCTAATCAGGACCATGCAGATGTGGTCCAGCTAAGGATTGGGGTAGGGAGGTCACTCTGGGTCACCTGGGTGGACCAGGCTGATCACATGAACTTGTCACAGTCAGGAATGTTCCCTGGCCACAGCTGGTCAGAGCATGGTGTGACAGAGGAGACAGCTGACGCTCAGGAATCTTGCTGGATTTGAAGACAAGGCTGTGGGCCCAGGTCTAGGGCAGCTTCTGGAAGCTGAGGAGGGCCCTTATAGCTGTCAAGGAACAGCCCAGGTATAAGCTCATGGAACTGAATTCTGCTACCATCCTGAGAGGACAGACTGGCTTCTAGAAAGGAAGGCATCGCTGTTGACCCACTGCTTTCAGCCAGTGCAAGATTCTGATCCACAGCAACTACACCTGTGGTAATGCATCATGGCAGCAGTAGGAAATTCTTTTCTGATTGAATAATAAGACAGACAACTCAAAAACGGGCAAAAAACCCCTAAATACTTTGCCAAAGAAGATAATATGGCTGACAAGTGCATGAGAAGGCACTCAGCATCGTTAGGCAGCTGGGAAGCTGAGAACCACAGTAGGACCCTGCCACATGCTCACTGTTGTTAGGTGCTGTTGAGTCCCACTCATAGAGACCCTGTATACAGCAGATGGAAACTCTCTGATTCTGTTGCAGGCACAGGGTCTTATTTATGTTTAAGCCCATTGTTGCAGACACTGTGTGAATCCGTCTGGTGGAGGGTTTTCCTTTTTTCGTTGACCTGCCACTCCCAAATATGATGTCTTTCTCTAGGGATTGGTCCCTTCTGACTACATGTCCAAAATAAGTAAGAAGGAGTCTAGCCATCCTTGCTTCCAAGGAGCTTCTGAGGAGCTCACTAGGATGGCTAAAGACCATTCCAGTTGCTGGCCATACATGACGCACTTGCTATTACATGCTGCTACTGAGAATGCAGAATGGCACAACTATCTGGAAAACAGTGGCAATTTCTTAAAACATCAGTCGACCCATAGGGAGTGACCATATCACCTTTGGTGTTTGTCCAAGATAAATGACACATCTGTCAAAGACTTGTCCAGTACCAACATAGAAGAAAAAAAAGTTTATCAAAGGGTAAGTCATAACATGTCCTTACAATGGAAAATTATTTACCAATCAAAAAGGCCAGTGTAGCCGGGCGTGGTGGCTCATGCTTGTAATCCCTGCGGTTTGGGATGCGAGGCAGGAGGATCGCAAGTTTGAGACCAGAGGCCATCTGTGTAATTTAGCAAGATGCTGCCTCAAAAAGTACAAAAAAATGGGCTGAGGGCACAGCTTGGTGGTCCGGCACTTGCAAAGCATGCAAGTGCAAGGCCCTGAGTTCAAACCCCAGTACCTAAAAAAAAAAAAAAAAAAAAAAATGGCCAGTGTCAGGTTGGGCATAAGAGTGGGGCATGCCTGTAATCCCATGGATTCAGGAGATGGAGGCAGAAGGAGCACAAGTTCGAGGCCAGAGGCAGCTTGCACAATTTAGCAAGACCCTGTCTCAAGATTAAAAAAAAAAAAAAAATGGGTTGAGGGGTAGCTCAGTGGTAAAGCACTTGCAAAGAAAGTGTGAAGCTCTGGGTTCAGCATCCGAGCAGCACACATACGCACACACACAAAAGATACACCAATATGGATGAATCTTAGATTTTGTTGAGTAGTATGAGAGTTTCATTTATGTAACATTCTGAAAAATACAAACCAATTTGCATGGAAAGACCAGTGGTTGCCTGGAGCCAAGCAGGAGATGACAAAGGACCAGGGCCTCCAGGCAGCCTGCATATGTGCTGTGTAGCCTAATCATGGTGCTGACTAGACCTTTTAATGGTGTGTCAGCGTAAGTAATGTTCTCCAAAGCATTCAGAGCGGATTTGGCATGAGCACACACGCCATAGTAGGCTTTGGGTATATTCGGAGCCAGCAAGGCTAGGAGAAACTGAGGCAGAAATGAGTCCATCTGCTACTGTGAAACAATAATCCTCAGCCATGATTAGTCATATGGGCAATGCCAGTCTGCATTTGAACAGACGACACTCGCTGGGCAGGCATCCTGGTAGGAGTACTTTCTGGAGGCCTGGGGGTGTGACTTTCGAGCACCCTTTCTTCATGTCCCTGTCTTGATCCTTTGTTAGGGTTGACACATCTTGATCTGACGATGTTCACAGGCACAGACTGCCCATGAATGACACCTCTGCATCCAGCACAAAGATAGGACTTCTGGCTGGGTTAGTTGCTGTCTCCGAGTGCCTGGGCAGAGCCTGGCCTAGGGATGGGGCTCAGCACTGGGCAGAACAAGAACGCTGAGTACCAGGGCATTTGGACTGCATGTCATCACCCACTCAGACCCCCTGCTCTTCCCACACACCCCTCTCTTGCTTCCATCCATGTTTTCTGGCATGGGCCAGTGTCCAGGGACCCAAGGAACAGCCGCAGGTGACAGCACCATAGAGGCTGGTCTTGTCTGCCTTTTACCATGTGTCCCAATAGACAACCAGATGTCCAGATTAGACCCTTTTACCTGGCTTTCCCTCCCCAGCCCTCGCCCCCCAGAGGCCCACGATGTGTGTGGCCTTTCTGGCTCCTTAGTTCTCTGGGCCCCAGCAAGGTCAGGAGGGCAGGAATAAGGCCCACAGGCACCACAGGAGCTGCCACAGGGCTTCTTGGCAGGTTACCTCATTGACTGTTGATGGTCATTGATTTACACCAAGGCGGAGAGGCTGAGACACCCCTAGGGGACTGCCATCATGGGCACCCCAACTCCTAGGAGTGGGCAGGTTGTCTTCAGAACACTGAGGACCTCCCCAGCCCCATGCCAGGCCCTTGGCAGATGTCACTAACAGGTTTAGATTGTGAGCCTTGTAAGTTCTATTGCCAGCCGCAGGCTTCCTCACTAGCAAAGGAAATGGAGGTAGTGGCAGTTACTTGTAGCAGTGTGAACAGGAGGGACACCATATCCCCACCCCAGGACCGGTCACAATCTGTAGCATGGAATGGAAATGCTGCTGAGGAGTTTGAGCCAGAGCAGCAGAGCATTAAACCACCTGGGGCTGGGGCTCTTAGGCCTGAGTGGGTCCTGCACTTGCAAAGCCGCCCCAGCCACATGCAGAGCTTGTTGCTGGCAATGTCCACAGGGGCATCTCATTCCATCCACCAGGGGGCGTCTCATTCAGTCCACCAGGGGCGTCTCATTCTGAGCTCCAGGTCTCCCTTCAGAGGTAGTGGGAAGGGCTGCACAGGGACCTCAGGTCACCTCTCCCAGAAGAGGCACCAGGCCAGACAGGCCCAGACCCCAGGACGTCTCCACTGCCACATCACTTTAAAATTCATTTATGTTTAGCAGTTGCTGTGGTGTGGCAGGGCCAGTACCAAATGTGGGCAGGAAATGGAAATGAAGCCACCCAGACCACATGAGCGGACCCTGGGCCTCTAAACAGGCAGAACTGGTTCTTCATCCTGCCCAACCTTGTCCCTTCCTGTTCGGGGACCCTGCAGGGAAGCAGGTTCCTCCTGGTGCAAAGCTCCTCTCCGGGACTCCTGATACAGGCAGAGAAGGGTCAGGCCCGGGGAACAGCCCTGCGACCTTGCTAAAGCAGGCCTCCTTTTCTCTGCTCAGGCTTGTGAGTGGCCCCTGGGCCTGGAAGCACCTCCCACATTTCTTGGGGACAGACCTGTCTCTGGCTGAGGTCTCGGGCTTGCTCCTGTGATGCCTCCTCCAAGGCTGCTCATCCTCACCCAGTGACGAGGGCCTGTGTCCTCCATATGCCTCCCAGCCCAGGCCCAGCTGGATGTTCTCCAGCCACCTCAGGGGTGGGGGACACCAGGAGGTGACATGGAGACCAGAGACATGGTGGGGACACAAGGCAAAGTGGAGACTCGTGGGTGATGTGGGACAGGAAGTGATATGGGACGGAAGGGTGACCTGGGAGAATGAGATGGGACAGAAGGCAAGGGGATGGGCAGTATGCTGGCGCAAGCGGCAGAGCAGCAGCTCAGCAGAAGCGTCAGGAGGAGGTTGCCTCCCTGGGGCTTGGAGCCACCTCCCTGCCGGGTCCCGGGACCAGCAGGTTCTAAACACCGCTTTTATTATTATTTTATTTATTTAAAATAAATAAACTCAGGGCCTTGAACTCAGGGCCTTATACTTGCATGCTTTGCAAGTGCCGGACCACTGAGCTGCACCCTCAGCCCATTTTTTTACTTTTTGAGACAGGGTCTCGCTAAGTTACGCAGACTGCCTCTGGTCTTGAACTTGTGATCCTCCTGCCTCCGCCTCCCAAGCCGCTGGGATTACAGGCATGCGCCACCGCGCCTGGTGCCGAACACCGCTTTTATTAAAAGCAACTGCACTTCACAGAGAGTCCTGAGTCTCAGAGCAGTGGGATGCCAGCTCTTCCCCTCTGCTGGGTCACAGCTGCAGTGGCCACGTAGCCTGACCTTGATATAGGTCCAGTGTCCCTTCCCCAAGCATCACCTTCTCTGGTGTTATGGACAGCGAAGTGCAGGTGACACTAACACGCAGGGACAGGCAGGAGACAGGACTGGTGATAGCACTCCTAACACAGCCTCAGGAACCACCGAGGCAGGACAGGGAGGCCTGCACTCAGCAGCCATCATGGGGCCAGTGCCACAGCCCACACCCCATGGCCATGGTGGTGCCTCCTCTCTGCAGACACAGGTAGCTGCTAGGACCAGCTGAGGCGAAACTGCTCTCCCATGGGCAGCGAGACGGGGACAGCCAGCGTCTGCAGAAAAGGACACTGAGTACCCAACCCTCCCACTACGGCGAGGCCCTCAAGGCCCTGGGAACGGGCTCTGCTCAAAGGGTGTGGGGGGCATGGGGTGCCCCCTCTCCAGGCTCGTGGCCTCCGGTGTGACCCCACCCTCCACCCACAGGGCCCCCAGCTCCTCTCCACCTGCTGGGTCTGGGTACCCTCTGCCTTCCTCCCCCCAGCCGCCCTGTGGGCCCTCTGCACCTCCTGTCCCACCCTTGCCCCCTGCCCTGAGGACATGAGCCCCTGTCCCCAGTTGCCCTCTTGCCTTGCTGTCGGGGCTACAGGTGAAGTTGGAGACTGGGGCCCCATTGCAGAGGACCTGGTGGGGACACGTGGCCACACCCAGGACTGCCACCTCCCTCAGCTGCAGGCTGGCCCCCTCCCTGGACACACACACCGGCTTGCTCACGAGGGTGTTCTGGCCCCACAGAGACAGAGAGAGAACACAGAGGAGTCAGCAGACAGCGGGGGCTGGAAGCCCACCAGAATGGGGACGCGTGCAGCACCCGTGTGAACGTGGAAGGGCAGGGTGCTCGACACCCCCACTAACCCAGGATGCTGGGCAGGGTGCCAGCTGGGGACAGGGGCCACCAGGACCCTGGCCTGGCTCCCCTTGCCAGATCCAGGCAGAGCCCCTGTGACGACCCCGCCCCAGTGGCCTGGGCAGGCCCTGGACTCACGCTGCTGGCTAGGAAGGTGACCTTCGTGTAGGCCCCGCGCTCCAGTGTGTCCAGGCTCTCCCCATCGTCCCAGAAGAGCTCCCCATGGGCCTCGCCGCTCGTGTTCAGGGCCACAGCCAGGGCCATGGGCTGCTTGCGGGACTCCATGGTTGTGAGGCCGGGGCCCTGGGAAGGGGGTGGACACAGGTTACAGCCCGCAGGATGGGAGCCACTAAGCTGGGACAGCCCTGGCTACAAGGACACAGGATGGAAAGACAGCCTACAACTCAGAGGGCTGGGCACCAGTGGTGACCACGCTTGCTGAGGCCAGACAGACACAAGTCTGTCCCTTCGAGTGCCACCCACGCCCCCCAGTTGCTGGGCCCCGACAGGGCCTCCAACACATCCCCCTGCCCAGGCGGGCCTGTATCTCATGCACCTCCTGGGCTCCCTGGGCTCCCTGGACTCCCCTGCCTTGGGGTGGCACCCCAGAAGCCACGCCTGGCCCGGGTACCTGCAGAGGCACGATGCATCCACCCCGCAGGTGGACATTGATGGTGTCCAGTGGGGCTGGCAGTGTCACCCACTGTCCCTTACTGTGGATGGCAGAGTGCAGTGGTGCGGCAGACACAGAGGGGAGGCTGCTGAGGGCCTCAATGGGCACCTGCCGGGAGGGGTCAGATCAGAAAGGTCCTAGGAAGTGCAGAGCCCTGTGTGGCCACCGGAGCCTGTTCTCCTGTCCACTAGGGCTGTGTGGAGGCCTGGCAGAGAGAAGGTGTGACCTCAGGAACAGACTCAAGGCTCACAGCAGAGGCTCAGTCCCTTGTGGGAACAGAACCCTAAGGCCAGGGCCCAGCACCTAGGGCAGGTCAGGAAAGGCCTGGCTCTGCTGGGACCCAGCAAGGTGCTAGCTCTGGCCTCGGTTTCCTAACCTGCAAAATGGGTCACTGTGAGGAGGTGGCAGGCCCATGTGCAAGGAACACCCAGGTGAGGGCCAGCCTGTAGCCAAGGCACAGTGAGCATGTGTGCCTCACAGATGTGGGTCCAGGGAAAGGCCAGTCTCCCCACTGAGTCTCAGGGTCCTGGGGACTCACCATCTGCAGGTCGTACCACGTGCCTGAGGGGAAGTAGCCGGTCACTTCTGTCTTCCCAGGTTCAAGCACAGGCGTGATGAGCAGGGCCTCCCCCCACAGGAGCTGGTGGTCCACGTCCCAGGTGCGGGGGTCCTCAGGGAACCTTCAAAAAGGAAGGACAGGCACATGGGCCTGGTGACTGGGGCTAAAACACATGACTGACCCCTGTGGTCAGATGCTCAGGGGCAGGGCGGGTCCTGAGAGCTTGGGCACATGTGGAAGGGCTGGCAGCTGGAAAGTACAAAAATGTATCAACCACCAGAAAAAACTCTCTGTGAACCTCACAACCAAAAGGAACCAAAAAACATCTGGGGCATTTCCCATACACCCTTCAATTCCGTTTTTAGCTGAGACGGTTCTGTGAAGGCCCCTGTGTCACATCCCAGCCAACTCCAGGAAACACAGGTGGCCTCAGACCCTGGAACAAAGGTGCTTTCTGGGAACCACGGAACCTCTGTGCTTTTCTGATGACATCCGGAGGCCAGATTTCTACTTGTAAACTAAGGCATCGATGCGAGTGTCAGAAACATCACTGATATGCACAGATTCGTGGACTCACATGGATACATTTGGCAAACACCCGCTCCACTGCCTCCAGCTGGCCCTGATTATTGTCATTTTCTCAGACAGATTATAATTTCTCAGGACAAATAAGGTGTTTGGAATCACTTTTCTTGGAGTGACACAACCATGATGGAGGGAGAACCTCTCATAATTCCCTCCTCCACAGAAGCAACAAGAACACGGGCAAAAACGGTCAGAATCCACTTTTCTGACTAGAGGTGAGCGGAAGGCTGGTGCAACCTGGGAGCATCTAGCAGGCCGAACAGCTGAACCTTGGTATGAGCACCAGCATAGGCTGCCATGGGTGGGAGGTGGGACTGACCCATGGGGCCATGAGGCACAGGCTGGGAGCCTCACTGCTTCCATTCTGCCCACCTGTGAGCTGTCCCCTAAGACCTGAGCAGACACCTTGGGGGCTGCACACAACAGAGCAGACAGCTCAGGAGCGTCACTAAACACATGACCAGCAAAGCAAAGGGCAGCAACAAACCCCGGATGGAGAGTGGAGACTCTGATTATGACAGCTGCCACATGTCTTGTTTATTTTTGGCGGTGCTGGGGACTGACTCCTGGGCACTGGGCATGCCAGGCAGCACTCCACCAGTGAGCTGCACCCCAGCCTTTTGTTTGGTTCTTCTGGCAAATCCTTTCTTTCTGAACTACCTCACTGACTCTTCTGTTGTTTTGTTTTTTTAATATAGGATCTTGCTGTGCAATCCAGGCTGGCCTTGACCTTGTGATCCTCCCGGGATGACAGGTGTGTGCCAACACACAGCCACTCTACTTGGTTCTTTTCTTTCTTTCTTTCTTTCTTTTTTTTTTTTTTTTTTTTTTTTTTTTTTTTTTTTTTTTTTTTTTTTTTTTTTTTTGCGGTACTGGGTGTTGAACCCAGGGCCTTGCACCCACATGCTTTGCAAGTGCTGGACCATGGAGCAGCACCCCCAGACCATTTTTTTGACTTTTTGAGACAGAGTCTCGTTAAGTTATGCAGACTGCCTCTGGTCTTGAACTTGCGATCCTCCTGCCTCCGCCTCCTGAGCCACTGGGATTACAAGTGTGTACCACCACGCCCAGCTTCTATTTGCTTCTTAATACTGATCAGTACTTGGGGGTTGAACCCAGGGCCTTACATGCCAGGCAAGTGCTCCATGACTGAGCTGCACCCCCACTGCCTTTGTTATTTTGAGACAGGGCCCCACTAAATTATGCAGGCTGCCTTTGGCCTTGAACTTGTGATCCTACTGCCTTAGCCTCCTGAGTTACAGGTACATGCCACAGAACCTGGCTACTGTGTGTGTGTGTGTGTGTGTGTGTGTGCAGTGCTGGGGATCAAACCCCAGCCTTGTGCATGCTAGACAAGTGCTCTACCACTGAGGTCTATCTCTGGCCCTGTGTTCTTTATACATCAGAAAGAGTAATTGTCATTTTACTGAGAATACCTTCTCTAATTTGTTTCTTATTACAATCTATGTTTAGAGCAGTTTTAGCATCTTTTATATTCAGAGATTTAAATTTTTTTTTTCAACATTGGAATGTTGAACCTAGGGCCTCATGCATGCCCAGCAAGAGCTCTTCCACTGAGCTATACTCCTAGCCCCTCTCTGTTTTGGGAGTCTTGCTAAATTGTGCAGGCTGCCTCTAGTGACCCTCCTGTCTTGGTCTCCCGAGTTGCTGGGATTACAGGTGTGCACCACAGCCCCCAGCTGAGATTTAATCTTTTGGACATTCACATTCAGCAATGTTTTCTTTTCTCTTTTTCTGAATTAAACCTTTCCTTTCTTTTTGCTCTGATGTGTAGAAAGCCTTTCTCTGCCAAAGCATTGGTAAACAGTCACTTCTGTTTTCTTGTGGAAATTTTCTATAGTAAATTTTCTACAGCTGAATTTTCGCCATTTAATCCATCTGGAACTTATGTTTTTATGATGTGAGGCGAAAGATAAAGTGACTTCTGCAAAGAACTAGCTTATTACCTTTCTACCTGAGAATCTTTCCTTCACTGGGAGATAGGAGATGGCAGTTTTGTTACAAGGTTACTCCTTATATGTGCCAAGTCCTGTTTGGGGACACTGGCTACGTTTCTCTTGGCATCTTCCTCCCTTAAGCAAGCCCCAAACCCGTCCTGATCACTTCCCCACTGCTGTGGCATGCAGTAGGCCTGGTTGGCACTCTGTTTTCCCCCCCAGGTTTCCCAGACTGCGAAGGCCCTGGCGCTGAGCTTTGATCAAGGGGTTCTGGGGCTGCAGGGGCACCTTGGTCTCATTCAGCTGCAGCCTGCTTGCAGGAAGCCTGCAGTGTGACAGGGACTACTGGTGTCAGCTCCCTCCCCAGGGCATGTGGACCATCTTTCTCCAACCTACGTCACTTACTCCAGAAAGAGGGGCCGGGCCACAGTCTCCCCGCTGACGTGGGCGCCGTGGAACAGCATGTAGAGATAGGGCAGTAGCGTGTAGCGCAGGTTCAAGGCCTTCCTCATGGCCTGCTGGGCTGGGGTGCTGAACCTGTATGGCTCCTGGGGCTGTGTGGGCACAGGGGGCAAAGAAGGTGCCTGGACTCCAGAGCTGCAGGTCTCACAGAATGGCCACTGGGGAGCCCCTTGGCCACCCAGTGTGGGGAGTATAGCACAAGACAGGGATAGGATCTTGGATGGGTGGGGACCCTCCTGGCCACCCACCTACCAGGCTATGGAGGTCGTTGTGGTTCCGCATGAATGGGTAGAAGGCCCCCAGCTGGGTCCAGCGCACACACAGCTCCTCTGAGGTGTTGCCCAGGAAGCCACAGATGTCCGCCCCGACGAGGGGCACCCCCAGCAGGTTAAACTGCAGGATTTCTGGAGGACACAGGCAGATGGACCTCAGGCTGCTGCCACAGGCCAAGGAGCTGGAGGTGAGGACCCGATGGCTCTGCACCTTCTGCTCTGGGTCAGCAGGAATGTCCCTGCCATGTGAACTACATGCCTGGGGTGGGCAAAGCAAACCAGAACCCTGTAAGGGCTGAACTGTGGTCCCAGAAACTCCTAGGATGGGCGACCATGGCCTTGTTTGGAAACAGGGTCTTTCCAAACACAACTGAGTCAAAGTGAGGTCCTCAGGGTGGACCCTGATCTGCTAGGACCAATGTCCTGCTAGGAAAATGCCACACAAGGGCGAAGCCACAGGACCGAGAGATGGTAATGGTGGCCCTGTGAGGATAAATGCCAACACTGGCGTGATGCTACAAGCCCAGGACACCAAAGGCCACTGGCGGCCACAGCAGCAGGAACAGATCACGGCCTGCAGGGGGCCTGCCCACACCTTCCAGACACAGGGTCTCCAGGCCTTAAGGGGAGAAATGCCCACTGCTCTAAGCCCCTAGCTCACTGTCATCTACCACAAGTGCCACAGGACACTAAGGGAGACCTGGAGGGCAGCGAGTTCCCCTGACTGCTGAAGAGTGGACAGGCTCCAGGTCCCCATGTCCAGTCTTGCGCCAACCCCAGCCTCCCTCTGCTGGGTCTGCTCTCCTCTGGGAGACCCTGGGCTGGGAGCTGATGGGAAGAACGGGGCCCAGCGTGGGGCCCTTGGAACTTCTCTGGGTTGTAACTGATCCTAAGAACAGCATGAGCTCTGCTCAGTGATGGTCAGCTCACATAAGAACTGAAACCTGAGACTTGGAGGTGAGAAATCCTAGGCTCTGGCAGGCAGCTCCAAGACCTGCCTGTACCCACTTAGCCCACGTAGGCTGAGAACCATTCCACTAGGGAAGGAGGTGGCTGACACCTTCTGGGAGAGGCTCACTCTGGAGCATGGCTAGGCAGGGCCCCAGGGACGGTGGGTCTGCATCTCACACACATGGATGGAACGTTCTAGAGGCCATCAGGGCCCTGGCCCAACTCTCATTTCCTGGCCTGTTCTCTAGGACTCCTCAGCCACTTCTGGGCCTAACATGGGCCATGGCGTTGAAGCTCTGGAAACAGAAGTGGAATTTCTCTTTGCAGCCTGGAGCTGGGCACTGACCCACACAGGACTCCTGGCCCTGGCAGGTTGAACTTTGACCTGACTCCTGCGGTGCAACTGTGGTCACCAGAAGGGCCAGTGTGGGAGGTGACACTCGGACAGCTTAGGGGGTGGAGACAGGGAGCCCAGGAAGAGAGGTGCCCCAGCGAGCCGGCTGCGCAGGTGCGAGGGCATGTAGGGCCTGCAGGCCTCACATCCCATGTGGCTCTGTGGTGGGGCCCAAGCCATGGCAGCAGGATCTGGGCAAAGCCCTGGGGTGAAGCTCCCTGAGTCCTTCCACTGTCCTTGGCGCTGCCTCTTCAGGTGGGTACACTCACCTGGCACCGAGGAGGAAAGGTGCTCCCAGCTGCTCCACACATCCCCGGTCCAGTGGCCCGCATATCGGCCGTGGCCAGCGAAAGTGGAGCGGGAAATGACAAAGGGTCGTGTCCCCCGAGCCTTCACCAGGGCCCTGGGTGGAACACGGGACAGAGCGCTGTGTGGAGCAGGACTCCAGGTGACAGAGCAGGAGGGCAGAGCAGAGAGGAGGAGGATGGGGGAGGGGCCACCGCCACTATCTGTTGGGCAAGTTGGCTCTGCTCTGGCTACCCCAACCACATCCACAGATGAGCTACCAGCCCCACCCCGAAGTCCCAGGGTTCCCGGGATGCTGCCGTCATCAACTTCCAGGATGCACCAGGCATGAAGTGGGGAGCACCCCAGCCCCAGGGGCATGCGGGCCTGTGGGCCCTCCCACCTTCCCCACACTCCCATCTCGAGTCCCAAGTGTGAGAGGGCTGGCGAGGGAGGCACGTGGGGCAGGCCTCACCTGTGGGAGGCCATGGCTTCAGTCAGGCCGTACAGGTTGTGCAGGTTGTAGTGTGTGGACAGGAACTGGTGGCTGGAAGCACAGATGGTGGCCGCTTGCAGAGTCCCGCCAACCACCCCTGGGAGATAAGGGGCTGGTTTCCATGGAGCTTCCTCGTAGGGGAGTCCACAGTGTCACCTATACCCCAGAAACCCCTGTGCTGGTCACTGCCCAAGGCTCTGCCCCCAGGGAGGTGCCCTGAAGCTGCCCCTATTCCCCAGTTGGGCCTGCATGATCCCCTGCTCACGCAGGCCTTCGGGGCTGGGCCATCCCTGTATTCTCCCCACTGTTCCAAAGACAGGACAAGGGGGTGCTGAAGGCTGGGCTCTGCAAATACCCACTGTGCCTTCTCCCCAAGCCCGTAGGCCTTCCCCGTAGCACTGGCTTCATGCCAGCTGTCTGTGACCTTGGCTCTGCCACCTGCACCGGACCTCACTCCTGGGGTGCCCTCCGAACCCCTCCTGCTGGCTGTTGTCCACCACTTCTCAGAAATCAGAGCTCTGCTTCTCCCAAACCAGAGAAGAGAGAACCCTGGTTTACTCCCCAGGACGAGAACGCACCGGGCACGTAGGGCGGGTTTTCCAGCTCGTTGTGGGGGCAGCCATACTCAGAGCCCCTGACAAAGCTGGACGGTTCGTTCATGTCCTAAAAGAGAGGCCCAGTGTGCAGAACGGAGCTGCTTCCCAGAGGCCGAGGACCCCCCCCCCCCGAGGCAGCACTTACAATCCACATGCCGTCAAAGGGCACCTGCGCATGGAACTCAGTCACCATGTCCTGCCACCAGTCGATGGCCTCAGGGTTGGTGAAGTCAGGGAAGGCGGTGGATCCAGGCCACACCTGGACACGAGCCCAGAGGGAAAAGCCAGCCTGGTTAGGGTCTGCAAGGGACCTGGGCCCAGGGGGCCAGTGAGCAGGCCCCTCCCACAGTGCCCTGCACCCACAGGGTGGATGGACCACGGGTCCAGGGAGGACAACAAAGACCACCTGGCTGAAGGCCGTGGAGGTGAGGCTCCCACACCCGAGTCCCAGGGTCCCTCCCCACCTGGGGCCCTTCGGCCCCCTCCCTCGTAGTTCTGGGCACACTTGGGATGGGGAGGCCCCAAGGCTTTTCTGAGGATTTGCAGAGATCCTGCCTGGCCTGGGCCTGCTGCCCACGACACTGAAGGCCCCTGATGGAGAAATTCCAGGGACTCCACGGCCCACCAGCCCACTGCACGTGGGGGCTTCTGGAACCCCACCCTCTTCCTGCACAGCTGTCCTGCTCCCGGCCTACCTTTCCGATCAGCGGCTGCCCGGTCTCATTGGTGATGAAGACCCCCCTCCGCAGACCCTCGTCATAGGGCCTGTAACTCCCAGCAGGGCCAGAACTGCTGATGGCAGGGTCCTGGAGGAGAGAGAAATGGGGTTGGGATGAGAAAGGCGTGGCAGGGACGGGTCCATACGCACGCACAGCCTGCTTGCAGAGGGAGCCAGCTGGCTGGAGGTGGCTGGGCCTGGTCATGAGCTGTCCCAGGTTTCTATGACACCCTTTACTGCTTTGATAGTGATTTTTAAAAAGTAGAAAGAAGCAGTCTGTGTTTGCCCCTACCAAGTGGCTCTTAGAGAGCTGTGGGTGAGGAATGGGGTGAGGTCTGTAGGTGAGGTGTTGGGATTTTTAAAATGTACCCCATAATTAGGGTCCCTCATACTAGCCTGAGGGACTGGCCTTTAGCTGACCCCAAGGCCACATTCCACTCACTCATACCTACCCCTCCCATCGAGTGAGCAAAGATGGCCCCTGACCAGCCTGACCAGCCTCAACCACCTCAATTTTGATTGGCTACCCATAGCATCTCAGTTAAATAACTGCCCCTACCTGGCAGGTATGACAGTTCACCTGCTGTACCTGTCAGGAATGTGCTCTGATTAGCTAACCCCAGTACACGTCCCCCTCCGGGACCCTATATAAGCAGGGCACCCGGACCCCCTTCACCCTTCATCTCTCACCGTCCCTCAACTGCTGTCCGGACCCCATCACCTTGATCCAGTGCTCCCCAGTCCAGTGGAAGATCTCCAAGCAAGCCTATGAGTCAAGACGAGGGGCCCCGAAGCGCCGAAGGCTACAAGCAAGCCACGAAGAAACTCCCAGTTCTTCCCACCCTTGGGAAGGAGGGAGGCACAGAAGGCGAGCTGCGAGAGTCAAGACCACCAGACCTCCAGTCCAGCGGAACACCAACTGCTTATAGTTGTGCCTTTAAGGCTGAGCTATTCCACCAGTGAGCCTGCAGCATTCTATGCTGCAGGCTTAGAGGTAGCACTTGACAGGGGCTGCTTACTGGTTGCACCCCACTTGGGGAGTGACCCAATAAACTTTCCCTCTCCTGTTTCCCACAGAAGGTCTCCTAAGGTCCTTCTTTGGTGCCTCCGGCCACTATACAAACCTGGTCTGGTGGGTCTCTGATACCCATTTGGTGTCAGGGCAAGGCTCTGTCCTCTGCCGGGCCGGAGCCGAACCCCGACAGTGAGGCCCACAGGCAGGGTCTGCTTGATTCTAAACCCCTCTGTGGCTGCACTTTCTCTGCAGAAGGGGGTCTTTGTGGGGGCTACTTTTTGGTCTTCTCAACCCCCATTTCCCACCTCCTCTGGCTAGGGCTGGGGCTAGGGTTTAGCTCAATTGGTGAGCGCTGCTCTGTGTACTCTGAGGCCCTGGGTTTGACCCCCAGCACTGTAAAAATGGGATAAAGACCTGGCAGCCTACTCCCGAAACAATCAGCCATTGAAACCCTATGAATAGCAGAGAAGCACTGACAAGAGTGCTGGGCACAACACAGAGTCAAGGAGTGCTTCATCCTGTCAAACATAGGGTTGATGTGAGTTGGACCCAACTCGACAGCACCAAACAACTGGGTAGGGGTGGGAATGAGACCTCGGCAGGACCAGCCCCTGAATCACATCCTTGGGCCTGCGGGGTTGGGCCCAGGGCAGGTCTGTCCTTGTGCTGGGTCACTTAGTGCTGCTTCCCTCGCAGGTGGACAGAGCTGACTGAGGGAGAGGCAAGCCCAGGAGATACCCCAGCAGCCCCTTGTCCAGCTCCCAAGGCCCTCCCAGTACTGAGTGACTTCTAGTTACTACACCCTCTGGCCTTGGCTCTGAGGCAGCCTGAGCACACGAGTATGAGGCAGGCACTGCTAGGAGTCCTCCACCTGGACGCTGCCGGACCACGCCTGCAACCTTCTCGGCGTTCCCTCAGTATCAAGAAGACTCAGAGACGCCCTCAGTGACCACAGCCCGCACGAGGAAGGGCGCCCGGCAGAGGAGTCACAGGCCCCGGACAGCTTCCTGCGGCATGTGGCTCCGGGGATGGGCCCTCACCACAAGCATCACGTAGTGCCGGCCGCCCTGGTGGATCTCATGCACGGTGGCCGGGAAGTCTGCAAAGCCATCCTGGTTGAAGGTGAAGTCCCTGCGGGCGTCCATGTAGTCCAGGTCGTTCCACTGCACATCCTGCAGCACAGCACCAGAGAGGGCTGGCTGGGGGCCCAAGCGGTGCTCCGCCCTGGCCCTGGCCACCCCTGCCTGCTCCACTCACCAGCGGGAAGTGGGCTCTGGTCATGTTCTCCACCACCTGGCGGAGGATGGCGGTGGAGGAATAGCCCCAGCGGCACAGGTGGAAGCCCAGGCCCCAGTACGGCGGCATGAAGGGGTGCCCTGCAGGCAGCACTGCTGGTGAGCGGGATGATGGGAGAGGCGGGGGAGGGAGGCAGGGGCGGGCGGGGCTGGGCAGCTGGCCTCACCCACGACGTCCAGGTACTGTTGCACCACGCTCTTGGGCTCTGGGCCCAGGAAGACGTACACATCCAGGATCCCACCTGTTGACCTCCAGCTGAGGGCCGGGCTGGGTTGCAGGACCACATCTGGAGGGAAGTGGCCTGGGCTCAGGAACAAATACTCCACCCCGGGGGTCCCGGCACCCCACAGGTGGACCAGGCAACAGTGTGGCTCTTCCTACTGGCAGGCTGCCCCCCACTTGCCAAGGGCAGAAGGCCACCAGGCCCCACCATGGGTACTGAAGGGTGGAGCTGGGTACCACCCTGGCCTGCTGGATTCACTCCACAGAGGAGTCCTGAGGGGAGCTCCCGCCTCAGGAATGGCAGAGCGCCTCAGGTTCACTGATGAGGGCCACAGCTAGCCACCAAGGGCACCCTGGCTTGGGGACTTACCCATGGCATTGCTGTTCAACAGAAAGACCCCATGAGCCAAGCCGCCGTCCTCCAGTGCCAGGTAAAAAGGGTGTGATCCATAGAGGTTGGCACTGGGCTGGTACACGAAGGAGACGGCATCTTAGTCCCAGCACCCCAGACCCTGCGTATTCACCCTGACACCTTTTGGGGGACTTTTTGGTTTTTGAGACAGCGTCTCTCCATGCAGCCAAAGCTGCCTGGAACTCCCTATGCAGCCCAGGCTGGCCTTGAACTCATGATCCTCCTGCCTCCACCTCCCAAGGCCTGTGCCACCAGGCCTGGCTTGTCGCCCTCATTTACCGTGGGTGACAGGTCCCGGTTCCAGAGAGTGGTCCTGGTCCAGTCGGTGCTGAGCATTAGCGGGCTGAGGTGCTCGGCCAGCCCTGTGAGGTGCTGGGAAGGCAGGGAGGTGGAGAGCTGCAGAAACTGGTCCGCGAAGAACAGGGGCGCCACAGTCGTGTTCAGCCTGCAGGAAGACAGGCACCCTCGCACCCAGGCCTACGCACCGGAGATGGACCAGGAGGCAGACAGGGCTGAGCCTGGGCCAGGCAACCACACAAGGCCGGCAGTCCTTGGCACTGGCAGCCAATGGGAAGAGCCACCAAAGGCATGTTCAGAGAGGCCACGCCCACATTACCACAGACAGGCACAGGGCACAGCGGCGACACAAATGCAAGGTTGTGGCAGGGGCCTCCAAGCCCTGGAGGGACATGGGGCCCAGGGATTGGCTGGCACCAGGGACGCCAGAGCCACTCTGGTGCCTGACATCGGGCCCTATCCACACCAGTGAGCCCGTCGCCCTGTGCCTGTCCCTGCACCGACATGGTGGCAGTAATAACAGCATCAACTTCTGGGCTGTCATGGGGATAGGATGAGCCAGTCGTTAGGGCCTGGTGCACAGTGACTGATATGTCTCTAATAACTACATAGAACTAAAGTAAAGCTGGTCAGCGCGTGCCACCTGGAGGGCACCACTCCAGACTGCCCAAGGTCTCTTCCTCACTTACTGGCACCTGGGTGAGTTGCCTTCTGTGGCAAGTTATCCCGGGCCCAGCAGGATGCCAGGCAGCACCTCTACCCACAGGGTACCAAGAGCATGGCTGCCATGGCAATGAAGCTATCTCCAGACACCACGATGGCCTCCCAGGGGTCTCTGCAGGCCATGTGCTTGGGTCATCCTGGAGTAGCCAGGAGGCCTAGGCAGGGAGGGGAGCCCTGGTGGGGTTGGGGGTGATGCTGACCAACTTGCAACAGATCTGTGTCCCCCAGGAGGTTCTGGCCCTGAGGGGTCCTCTGCCCCTGTCCCCAACTCACAGCACCCGGCCATCCAGCTTCCGGCGCACAACCACCCCAAAGGGATCTTCTGAGAACTCCACGCTGTATAGCAGAGATGGCGCCCGGCGGTGTACACGGGGCGTCTCCAAGGGCACCTCGTAGCGCTTGTTAGCGGGGTCTTTGATCTAGAGGAGAGAGAGGATGGGGCTTGAGGACCTTCGTGGGCTGAATGGCCACCGCCCCTGGTTCCTTCACTCCCTACAGGAGACAAAACTCCAGGGCAGGCAGCCAGTTCGCATTGTGTGTGAACACAGGCCATTTGTTCAACCTCTCCGCATCTACAGTGGGTTTTCTTGACCCCAGAGCCAGGAGAGGGCCCCTCCCTTGGTGCTAGGTCCCATGTAGAACACCCGGTAAACCTGAGCTTTGCACAGACAGCAAATGGCTTGCTGGCTTTGGAATGAGGATGGAACACAGGGCCTTGCACATGCCAGGCAAGTGCTCTGCCACTGAGCTGTACCCCCAGCCCCCACAAACAGTTTTTTAATGCAGGTATATCCCCAATATTGCATGGGATACCCCTATGCTAAAAACATAAAATTATTGTCTATAGAGATGGGGTGCTGCAGCCATGTGGGAGGCAGCAGGGAACAGAACAGATGAAGGTCCCTGTCGCTGATGAGTGGCCAGTGTCTGGGACCCCACTGCCCAGAACACTGTGCTGTGGACCCTGGTAGGACGGGTGAGCCATCATGCCCTGGGAGAGAACTGACCCCCGCCTGTGCCCTGTGCCCTGCCTTCTAAAGCATCTGTTGCTATCAGAGTGCTCCCTACTCCTGAGGGCTCCTGGCAAGGACCTATACAGAGGTGCTGCTAGAGCCCAGGAGAAGCACGTGTGTGCCGCCCACCCCCCACCGGCTCTCTGCCCTCCACCCCTGCCCAGCCAGTCCTCCACGGGCCCAGGGCCTCCGCCACCCTGCCCACCGTGAAGTGGAGGCGGCTCTCGGTCTCCATCAGCACGTCCAGCCGTAAGGTCAGGATGTCCTTCGGGAAGAAGGTGGGCTTGGAGCGGGTCAGGGTGGCTGTGTAGCCCATTTCTGAGGAGCTCAGGTTGTGCAGCTGGTAGCTTGGGTAACTGGGGGGGAAGAAACACCAGGGCTGCCCCATCAGGGGGCCCTGTGGTCCCTGCCATGCTGGGACGTAGCAGCAGCCACGGGCCTCACAGTGCTCCTGGGTGATGGCCGTGTCTGGGGCACAGTCAAAACGGCTGTTGGGGGGCACGTCACACTGTGTGGGCGCTGTTCTGGGCTGGCCAGCATGCTCCCGCGTGTGCCGGAGCCCAGGCCTGCTGGCTCCCTGCTGCTGAGCAGCGGGAGTCTCTGGTCCTCGGAAGGAGACATGTGGCTCTTGGGGGACCACCAGGAAGTCGTGGAGCAGGACATGGCCCAGTAGGGCAGCGGTGGCCAACAAGATGAGGGCACAGACGCCCAGCAGGGGTTGGGAACAGGGCAGCCGCCTGGCATCCATGGTGGAGGCCTGATGAGAGAAGAAGCCAGGCTCAGTGGGGAGCAGGAGGGCCTCCCATGCATATCCATCCATGATGGGGCTCCAGTGTCAGGAGGCAGAGCATGCTGGTCAGGGGACCCTCTGCTCAGAGCACTGGGGAAGAAGCCAGGGTCAGCAGAGGCCTGGGGCTCCATAGAGGCAGACTGCAAGGAAGACAGAGGAGAAAACATGGACAGAAATATCCCACGGAGGGGACCGTAGAATACCTTCTACCGAGAAGGTGTCTGTCACCAATGAAATTTACTTAAGTATACGGATGGGGTGTGGTGGTGCATGCCTGTGATCCTAGCATTTGGGAGGCTGAGACAGGAGGACTGAGCATTGGAGGCCATCCTGGAATACATAATACGACCCTGATTTTAAAAACAAGCAAGGTGAGGTGGCTCAGGCCTGTGATCCCAGCAACTCGGAGGCAGAAGCAGGAGGATCGCAGGTTCAAGGCCAGATGCAGCCTGCATAACTTAGTGAGACTTTGTCTCAAGACAAAAAATAAAAAATGGGCTAGGGGTGCAGCTCAGTGGTAGAGCACTTGCAAAGTGTTTGTGAGGCCCTGGGTTCAACCCCCAAGTACCACAAAACAAACAAACAAATAAAAACAAAAACAATCAAGAACAAGTGAAGAGAGGAAGCTCTAAGAGCAGGGGAGGGAGCCCCACTCTGCAGAGAGGTCGTGGCCAGGCCATCAGTGGCCAGTGAGGTGTGAGGGGAATAAGCTGTGTCCTTAGGGGAATACGCCACTCCCCCTAGTCCCCTTCCTGCCAACAGGCCCATGGACATATCATGGTGAGAAGTCTTATCACTGCCACCGAGGGCCACACTCCAGGGATGAGAGAAAGGCCCTGACTCTTTCACAGGTGACAGCCCTTCCCCCCTCCCCCAACAAAAGAAGGCTCACTCTGTGACACACTGCACCTGGCGTCTCTTGGGAACAGAAATGACAATGGGAATGTGAGGCTGAGAATGTGAGATGACAGGAGACCGGCTCATCCTTGCGTTCTATCTATACATTGTCAGCAAGGTACGCATCCAGCTCTATGGAGGAGCAGCAGCTCCAACATGCAGCAAGTGGACCTTCTTCAGAGGCCACCACACTGACCCCAGGGGAGAGGACAAATGGGTTGCTCCAGGGGCCCAAGCAGCACGGCCATGGGTGTCCTCCAGCTACAGTGGCCAGCAGAGGGTCTGGGCCTGCTAGGAACAGGCTTAGCATAGAAGGCACGATGGACTTTGGGGTGTGGTGACTGGGGCCTCTGGCCAATGCACCTCACGGCTGTGGAAGGTCTGTGAGACATTTTACAGCCCCCGAATGCATATATATTGGGAAGAGCCAGGCACCAGCAGAGGGGATGCCAGGCACCAAGGGAGCCTGTCTTGTCCTGGCTGCAGAAGGGCTGGCTGTGATGATTCTGAATGGCAGCAGCGTTTGGGGTCCCACTGTGGGTAGTGCTGAGTCAGGGCTCCCCAGGTGGAGAATGAAGATTTTACTCACAACACTTCTGACATCAAAAGTGTGCGATTTTTTTTGGTCCTACCAACTAATTCTCTGGATATCCAGACACCAGCTGGGTGTCCTTCAGTCCAATTCAGTTCTGACATTACCCGGTTATTGCAGACCCCACTGCTAAGGCTCCTCTCACAAGACTGCCACACTTCAGATGCCAACAGCAAGTTCCTGGCTGTCACTGGTATCTCTGACTGACCAGCTGCCGCGTGAAAGCCAAGAAGAACGAGACAGACCAGAGGATGGATCACATTACATTTCAAACTTCCTTAGCCAGGAGTTTACTGGAGTTTCTTACAGGGGCGGGGGTGACTCATGGACTGCCTTTATACACAGCTCCACTGGCCGGAGGAGCCCTTTCAAGAAGTTCCCACTAAGATGTCCCAGGGGAAACTGCACTGTCATCAAATCCCTCCCTGTCCTGGGCTTTCTCACAGGGGTGGCCCTTTTCCCTTCCCAGTACTGGGCTTACTTAGAGGATTAAGTGTGACTCCCAGGCAGCCTCTCCCACATGTCTGTCTGCTTGTCCTGCTGTGGGGGTTTGTATGTTGCTGTGATGCTGAAAGCTATGCCCCTGGTATCTTAGATAACAGCAGGGCCACCCATGGTGGACAGGTTTCTGCTGAGCATCCAGACTAAGACAGACTAAGGAGAACGACCCAGCAGCCCACTCCAGAAACAATTAGCTATTGAAAACCCTATGAATAGCAGAGAAGCACTGTCAAATATAGTACTGGAAAATAAGCCCTCCAGGCTGGTAGGCATTCAAGAGACATCTGGGGAAGAGTTATCTCCTCAAAATAGAGTTGACCATAATGATGGGAATGGATTGAACCTCCTGGGACCTCCTTTTGCTGATGTGGCATGACTCAAAACGAGAGGAAACACAGTGGCTGCAACAATGGGCTCAAACACGAAAAGACTATGTGAATGGCACAGTATCAGGGAGTGTTTTGTTCTGTTGTACACAGGGTCGCTGAGTCAGATCTGACTGGACATCACCTAACAACCCTAACCCAGGCAGCCTCACTGGCAGCTGTACCACCATCGAGTCCCACTCCCAGCCAATGGTTCACTTCTATAACAGCTTCATGTGCCACTGGGGTGGGAGGGGCTCGTGACTGGCACCTCAGGGGTGCATTTGTAGAGGTCCCTTGAGGGTCTTCTGAACCCCCCCAACACCTGACTCCCTCCTAGAAGTACTGATAGCCTCATTGCCACTATTACAGGCTTAAACCCACTGTACAGTTTTGCTTATTCTGTTGCCACGGTAGGGGGCTGTGGCCATTCCAAGTGTAACAAGATAGCCAAGGTGGTGATCACAATGTCCAGCCAGGAGGAATCAGCTACACTACACCAACTATGAATGTGGGGCTCTGTGACCCCTCCTCACTTTCAGTGACTCAGCAGCAGGGCTCAGAACGCAAAGAAGGCAGTTTCTCAAGTTTACCTGTATTTTAGGAATGATACAATTCAGGAACAGTCCCATGGAAGAAATAGGTTGGGTGAGTTTCAGGGGGGATGGGGTAGGCAAAGCTGCCCTGCATGAAACCCTTCTGGCACCTGGTGTGTTCCCCAGGCTGGGGGCGTCTGAAGCCCTGGACAGGGGTTTTAATGGGGGTTCTGTTTTGTACACATCATTGATGACTTCATTGGCTACTGGCCACTAACTGGATCTCAAGCCCTCCAGAGGGGGAGACTGGGCGTGGTTGAAAGTTCTCAACCTCTTACCAAGTCTGGGTCTCTCTGGTGGCCAGTGGCCATCCTGAGGGTCTCTAGGGACCCCCAGCCACCAACCACTTCATTAGTAAAAACCAGACACTCATCACTGTGGAGTTTCCAAGGGTTTCTGGAGCTGCGTGCCGGCAAGCAGGGGTGAACATCACCTGGCCGTTCTTGATCCGAGTGACACCATGATGATCCACAATCTGGGGAACCCGGCGTCCCACTCGGAGCCCCATCCCCGACACCCAGAGGCTCAGACTCCAATGGGCAGCAGGGCCAGGCACCCACACCTTTCAGAAGCTGCAGAGAGGCTCGGGGGCACAAGCTGGGACTGAGCACTGTGCCACCAGAGGGAAACGAGGCACGCCCCCCACGTCCCCGGGACCACCCCACGTCCTCTCTCACCTGCACAGGGCGGGGAGGTAAACAGGAAAAGTAGTAAAGGTCAGGCGCTCCAGCCGCCCCGGGGACTTATCAGGTTCCCCTTTCCGGGAAGCCGCTGGACCCACTGCCCTCCCCGGCTCAGCGTGGACTCAAACCCCAGCTTTCTGACACCAGGGGCCGAAGTTGTGTCTCTCGGCCTCCCCGTGCCTCGGTTTACCGGTGCGGGGAGTTCCGGGGCCTGCCGTGTCTACGGGCCGCTATCCCCCGCCTCCCCGGGGCTGCCCCTGCGGTCGCAGCGGCTCCGCTCAACTTTCCCAGCGAGGACGCCACGGACGCCGAGCGCCCGTCGCGGTAGCGGGCCTGGGGGAGGCGGCTCCCGGGCTCGTGGCCCCGCTCACCGCACACCGCTCACCTGCGAGCTCGCCGGCCGCCGCGCAGACCACCGGCAGCTGGACGCGCGCGGGTCACACTGCCGGAGGGCGAGGCGGGGCCGCGCAGGTCACGTGGCGCGGCCGCCCAAGGAGGCGCGCGAGGCCAGGGCGCGTGCGCACTGCGCCCCCTGGTGGCGGCGCTGGCGGCGCAGCTCCCCAGCGGGAGTGCGCGCGCCGTGCCTCTGGCTGCGATGCTCAAGGACCCAGTTTGGGGGTTGGCTCCTTGTTCTGTGCCTGTGGGAAGTGAGACTGTCAGAGCTTGCCAGGGTCGGAGGTTGAACCCGGCACTGCGTCCCTCAGACCCAACCCGGGAACATCATGGGAAATGCTGAATGCACAGTGGTGGTGGTTGTTAGGTGCGGGCGAGTAGATCCGACTCACAGCGACCCTCATGGGGGCTTCAATGGCTGATTGTTTCAGGAGTTGTTAGGTCCTTCACCCGTTTATGTGGTGCTGGGGATTGAATCCAGGGGCTCTAAGAATGCAGAGCAGAACTCTACCAACTGAGCCCAAATCAGCCCAAATCCGGAAGCTCCTTAAACTCGCCTGGTAATTTGCACTTAGTCCTTAGAGAATAGAGAAAACATTGTGAAAACCTACACAGACAGCATGAGTGTGGCTGAGTCGGACCCCACTCACGGCATCTAACAACAAACAATAAAACCAGCGATGCCCATCAAGGCAGTGAGTGTGAAAACATGAAATGACATGAGAAAAATTTTCATGAAGTGAGAAAATGCTTATGTCGAGCTGAGCAAACTTTTAGGCGTGAGATAACAAAAGCCACATACAGATTATAAACTTCATTTGCCAAATAGGATGTGCGCACAGAAAAATATGAAGGAAGAAGCGCCCAAACACCGGTAGTGGTTGCCTTTGGGTGTTGAGACCTCTCTTGCAATGTTTACGAATAAAGTCTCCTTGCTCCAAAATTCAAAGAGACCTGTTTATTTTTTTGCTATAAAGTATGAAGGTGAAACGATTCCGTAGACATTTCCCTATCAACTTCACAGGAGCAATAAGGTGATTGGTGCTCAGAAAGCCAGGGTGGGGGAGAAAGAACTGATAGGCTGATGACAGGGGTGGGCAGCAGATGTGGCACAGGTGAGCCCTTATTTAAGGCCAGGAGTTCACCTCTGGTGGAACTCCTGAGATCTGACTTTTCCCGCAGGTTATGTGTCTGGATTTAATGACACTGGGAGGCATGGGCAGAAGGACCAGAGCTTTCTGGGGAATGGGAGTTGGGGAAAATCACAAGACACTGCCTTGGCGGTGTCCAAGGGACCCTAGCAGAGGGGAGGAGGAATGAAGCAGCCTCCCAGGTGGGGCTGCCAGTCCTACCCCCAGCTTCCATGGCACCCCCTCTGTCCTTGCTCCACAGGCAGGCTCCACAGGCTATGGGCCTGTCCCAGGACAGGGTTATGAGGGGCAGGGGTGGCATGTGGAGGCTGGGGAGCTGCCACAAACAGATTTTGTCTTGGTGGCGTAAGCCCAGTGTGGACTCCATGTGTGTGTCTGCACTGCCTCTGCAAAGGGAAGGCGGCAGGCAGGCTCAACAAAGTACAGCAAACGCTGGCTTTTATTTGGTTTAAACTGCTGGGGGGAGGGACTAAAAAATAATTTACAGGGTCAGCCTTCCCATTTCTCTTAAACAGTGTCATCTGCAGCACCCGTGGTTTCATGGAGCCCTGAAGGATTCCAAGTCCCCGATAGAGAACAGTTCTGGCGGGCTTCCTAGGGTGGGCCTGGGCAGGCGGGGTCCTAGTGCTCCCTAGGAGGGCCCCGGGGACTCAAGCTTGCTGGCGATCTTCTGGCTGATCTTGTGCAGGGCATCCTGGAACTGGGGGTACTCGTCCTGGACCTGGGTGAGGACAGTGCCCAGCAGGGCCAGCCTGTCATCCAGGCGCCTGCGCTCCAGCAGCAGGGACTTCTGGGAGCGGAACAGGAACACGTACTTCCCTTCAATCACGGCCTGCAGGTGCTTGAGGCGGGTCTGCTGGGCCACAATCTCTGAAAGGTTCTGGGTGAGAAAGAGAACCGTGGCAGGCCATGCAGTCGGGAGGGCACCCCGTCTGCTCACATGGGAGGGGCTGCCAGATAGGAGGAGCATGGGAGAAGACTGGAGCCTCCCAGCCAAGGGAAGGGCCATCTCCACTGGCCGGGAGACAGGCTGGACACTGCCGTTTGTCAGGCCTGGTGCTGAACATGTTGCCATCTCGGTCAACCAGGCCAAAACCTTGGAGTCACACTGGACCCTCATCTTACTCTCATGCCACAGCCAGTGCAGCAAGAAATTCCACCAGGTGACTCCCACATTCCATGCAGAACTGAGTGACCTCTCTGGGTGGCCACCGGGTCTCCATGCACCAGGTCTCCATGCGCACCAAAGCACTGGGAGACTCTTAAGCAGCCTCCTGCATCCACCCTTGACCCTCCACCCCACACTGCTCCAGGGCCAGGGAGATCCTGCTGGTCCCAAGTTACCCTCAGCCCCATGGTCCTCCACTCTTGCCCCGCACAAGAAACACCCAAAGCCAGGACCACGTACATCCCAAGGCTGTGTACAGAGTCTGGACGTGTCCCTCTTGGCAGGGTATCCCTGTGTCTGGGGAAGACGTCTTCCCTCACTTCCTTCAACTCTCACTCAAATGCCATCTGCATAGGGCATTCCTGGATCACCCCACTCACCATCTCTGTCCCCTATTCCAGCCTGAGGCCCTGGCGCTTTTTCTCTTATTTTTCTTTCAAGAATTTAGCACCGTCGGCTACACTTGCCCCCTCGTGTGTGTGATTGATCCTCTGCCCTCTTAGCCAAGAGTGGAACCTCCAGGAGGGTGGGCACTTTTGTCTTTTTTTGTTCTGTTCCGTAGCCCTGACACCCAGAATGGTGCCCTGGCTAGTCATCAACATTGGTTGAGTGAATCAATCACAAGGCCAGAAAGGCATGAGCACCTGGCCGTGCTGTCGTCAGTTTGGTTCCTTATAATCTGGAGAAGCCTTCATGGGGAGAGGAGGGGGCGAGACTCAGGACGGACAGCGCCCCCCTCTGCCGAAATCCCTCAGCCCCAGTGACCTCCCAGGACTTTCACCTGTCGCTTGAGGGCTGTAAGCTGGCTGAGGTCGGCTTCGAGGATGTCCGAGTCGGACTGCATCATCGCCAGCTTCTCCTGCTTCTCTAGGAGGGAGGTGCTTATGAGTTTCTGAGTTTCTTCCAGTTCCAAGATGGTCTTGGTGCACTCCTCGGTGGCCTAGGAGGTAAACAGGACCTGCTGGGCTCCTGTGTACCAGTCACTTAGTGGACAGAGAAGCATCAGGCTCAGGACCCACCAGGTGCCTCAGGACACTTGGTCAGGGAAGAATCCCAAAGTGCCGCCGCCCACTGTGATCAGGAGGCTGCACTGAAGAATCCGGAGGCCTGGCTTAGAGGAAGACACAGAGGGTGGCCAGGCAGCTCTGCAGGTGCACAGGGGCCACGGCCAGGGCTGCATGGGGAGCGTGAGAAAGGTGGGCGGGAGTTGGATGGCCAGTGCAAGGGATGGGAGGACTCTGCAGTGCCGCAGGGGAACACTGTGTGACAGGACGTGTCTGCAGCAGAGAGTAGCAGGGACAAGGCCATGTGCCATTGGGGGAAGCCCCTCTATTAAGAGAATGCAAGGCTGGCTGTGGCGTTGGCATAGTCTATCATCCTAACCACACCCCCACACACTTTGCTGCCCTTCTCTGAAAGCTTCAGTGACCCCACATGAACAGGTCAGTTTGTCAACCTTCTATAGTGGGCACCCTGCAGGGCACTGAGAGGGGAGGCAGCATGCCCCAGTATGAGCAGGACAGCAGGGCTCTGAGGGCTCTGTCTCCAGTGCCACCTCCCAGTGCGGCCACCTCCCTGTGCAGCCACCTCCCTGTGTATGCTTTTGGCTGCTGTCGCATTTAACCTTCAGCTGAGAGGCGGTCATTGCCCCTGCTTCCCCAAGTGGGTGGAGCACAGATTTGGAAAGGCTCCCTATGCGCCCGCAGCCAGCAGCAGGGGCCGCGGAGCTAAACTGGGAGGTGTGCCCACAAAGATTCCATTTGGTGAGGGCCGGGGAGCAGGCACTGGGCAGTCCTGGCCTGTCACCTCCCTGGGCAGGGCACCTGCCACATGCTCTGTGGGCATGGCCAGGTGCACAGGGACACGGGCTCTCCTGGTGCCTGCCGCGTTCCTATCAGCTTGTCTCTAGCCTCCACCTAGAGTCCTTGACAGGTGGCCCACACCCCTCGCCAGTTCCCCTGCTTCCCAGAGAAAGCAGCTGACGTTCGGTGGCCTCCAGCCCCCCATGGCGGCTCCCTTCTGGTGTGGCCCCAGGGCAGTGGTGTGCGGGAGGCACCTGCTGCATGAAGCCACCCTGAGAGTCACTGCATCTCCACCCAGCAGGGGCTAGTATGTGGGTCACCTGTCCCCCGTTCACAGGTGGTGGCGGCAGCCCAGAGGGGGGCATGGAATCTGTTGCCAGCACGGGTCAGATTGGTTTGTCCAAGTCAAAAGCTGGCCTTGTCTTCCTTACTTCCCCCTGGTCACTTCCCTGTCACAGCTGTGACACACCAGCACCCGCCACAGCCCATGGAGATGTGCTGCAGAGAAGATTCTGTGGTGGGCACCAGAGCGTGATGGCAGCTGGGCCCTGGTGCTGTGGGCAGCATGGTGAGGTAGGGCTGGTTCCTCAGGCCAGCCAGTCGGGGCAGTGCCCCGCCTCCAACGACAGACATGTCTCCTGAACTGGAACTCCTTTCTGGAAGATTCCTTGGGTCACGGAGGTAGAAAAGACCCTTTGAGTGTCCTCTTGTCTTGCAGCTGCCTACCTTGTGCGTGTCCCTGATCTTCCGTCGCAGCTCGATCTGCTTGTGGTGGAAGTCGGTCCGGGTGAGAAGCTTCTTATCCATCTTGCTCTGCCCCTTGGCCTGGGTCACGACGGCCTCTCTACGGGACACAGCCAGCTCCATGTCATGGATCATCTTCTCCTGCTGCTTCAGCAGCCGCCCGTGCTTGACCTGGGGGCACAGGACAGAGGGGCTGGGCAGGGCTGGGACACTGGCTGCATGGAGGATGACTGCTCCTCCTATCCCAATATGTCTTCTAGTGACACTGTGCTCTGAACTGGCAGGGACACAGAGAGAGCCGGAGGAATCTGGGGGCAGCACTGCACTCTTGCCAGAGCCTTGGCAAATGGGGAAGGACGGAGGGATGGTCAAAGATCTGAGAGGAAGCAGACGATAGCATGAGACGCAACTTGGCTTCACCTGGAGCAGGAAAAGAGACTGCTGAGAGGGCTGGTGGCCTCTGCTCAGAGATGGGGGCTTGGCCAGCAGCACAGCGCCAATGTTACTTTCTTGGCTGTGGCCTGTCACCTCCCTGGGCAGGGCACATGTTCTGTGGGCATGGCCAGGTGCACAGGGACACAGGCTCTCCTGGTGCCTGCCGTGTTCCTATCAGCCTGTCTCTAGCCTCCACCTGGAGTCCTTGACAGGTGGCTGGTCCCCCTGCTTCCCAGCAGGAGAAGGAGGAGGGAGAGACAACACAAACTGCTTGGTACTTTTGTGAGATGGTGACACTAGGGGAAGCTGGGTGGGGGCTTGGGGGCTGGGGCATGTGAGGATCAACTGTAGGGCAGAGGGGAACTTTGTACAGTCACAGAAATGCTCTAAGTCCTGATTGTGGCTGTGGTCACGTGGATGTGTGCCTGTGTCAGAACCCACGGCACCAAATAGTTAGAATAAGCATGTGTTAGCCGGGCACAGAGGCACACACTTAGAATCCCAGGAGACCGAGGCAGGAGGATTGTGAGTTGAAGGCCAGAGGCAGCCTGTGTAATTCAGCAAGATCTCATCTCAAGATTTTTTTTTAAAAAAGGGTGGAGGCGCAGCTCAGTGGCAGAGCACTTGCCTAGCGTGCATGAAGCCCTGGGCTCACCTCCTCAGCACTGCAAACTAAATAAATAAAAGCAAAATAAATTAAGCATATTTTACCATATGTAAGTTACATTCAATAGAGTTGGTTTAAAAGAAAAAACAGATGAAAATTAAATACTGACAAGCTGATAAGAGCCAGAACTGTGGAAGCTTTAGGGACATAACCACAGTTGTGTGGCTCAGTTACAGTCAAGAATTTGTATACTCTTTGCCCCCATAAGCCAATGTTTGGGAATTTAGTCTACGGAAAGGAAAAAGCAAAAGGATATTGTAACTGTGTTATTTGGGAGCAGGCTAAGGGCTGCCCAGAGAGCTGGTAGAACCTGATTCCTGGGTGGACCATGGACCTGGGGGGCGTTTCTGATCAGCTTTTGAGTCAGTGGACTGAGTAGGGAAGAGCCACCCCCCAGTGAGTGGTGCTATCCAGAATGTCAGGGTCCAAACAGGACACACAGTGGCCAGCAGGGAGCTCTGCCTTTTCTGGAGCCGGGGCATTGGTCTGGGAGTTAGAGCAGTCACAGGACTCCAGCTGAATCACAGTACCGGCCTGCTGGGTCCCCACCTTGCAGATGGCAGAGTGCAGGACTTCGCAGCCCCCAGGATCATATATGAGCCAGTCCCCATGGTGGACTCCACCCCACCCCGGGTATAGTCACATGTCATTCCTACAGAGACAGATCCTGGCAAGTGCATCATCAGGCGGTTTGCTGATGTTGATTCACTGTCTGAACGTCAATGAGTGAGCTGTGTAATGTCATGGGACCGCTGCATGTACCGCACCTGTCCGTGACAGAATGTCCATTATGTGGTGCATGATTGTGTAGTGTCCTCCTGGGTCTGTGGCTCTGGAGAACCCTCACTATTGTGGAAAAACCATCGCAGCACGTGAGAACAGCTGCCAAGGGCAGAGGGAGCTGGGAGAGATGCTCAGGTCTGGGGTTGCACAGAGGGCGACTGACTGGGGGCTCCCGTACAGAAGCGTATCTTGGGTGCAGCGGGACAGGATGGCCTCCACACCTGAAGGCAGGTGGAAGGGCTCTCTGTGCTAAGCTAGAAAGAGAGGGGCTGTGGCCAGCTGGGAAGTTCCTAGCCTTTCTCATAAGCCATCGATGTGTCTAATTTCAGTTAAGCAACAGAGCCTTGACTGCTAAGGATAAAATAACATTTCGAGAAGAGACATGTGCATAACTGATTGTGTCCTGTGTTGTGCTGGGCAGTGGGGACAGAGATAGGACAGATCCTTACGTGAGAGGCAGGTGGGGGACACTGCGTGCAGCCCATGATTGGCAGAGATGCCTCTAGCAATCTCACCCACTGCCACTGGCCAGGGCACGGTGGTCCCACAGGGCCCCAGGGAGCCAGGGCCTCAGCGCCACCAGGCCCTGCTTTGCCACCCTCCTCACTTGCCTTCATCCTGTGGATCTCCGCCTTCATGGCACGGATCTCGGTCTGGCCAGTCTCGGAATCCACCGAGGCACGCATCTCTTTTGCCAGCTGGATTTTTTTCTCCCAAAGCATGATCTGGTGTCTTTAGAGGTAGGAAGGGCAGCATTAGAGCTGAAGAAAGCAGTTTTCTCCTGCAGCCTCACACAGTATTTGAGCTGCATGAAGCCAAAAATCTTTTCTCTAGCTCCTTACAGAAAAGGTTTTCTAACCCTTGACATAGACCTCAGGCATGCAGGGTGGGAGGCAGAGGGTGGGAGGGAAGGAAGAGATAGGGAGATGGAGGGAGGGAGGGATGGTGAGAGGAAAAAGGAGGAGGAGGAGAGGAAGAAAGAAGAGAAGGAGGAGGGAGAGACAACACAAATACATAACTTTAGGAGTTAAGACAGTAAATATAATGGATAGAAACTGGCTTAAGAAGAAGTAAAAAGTCTTAACAGCCCTAAGGTGAAAAAGCAACAGTAGAAATGTTGCCAAGGATACTGCTCCCAAAGCGCTGTTCCTAGATGATTTCATGCATAGATTCTATCAAACCGAAGGGAACACATCATTTCTTTGTGACTCATTCCCTTCCAGAGGTGCTTATATCAATCATGGCTCATCCACTGGTGCCTCCCCAGCCCTCATTCCAATTGGAGATGCAGATCCACATGCACTGCTGTGGAAAGACAGCCACATTCCATTTACTTTTGCTAAAAACAAGCCAAAACAAGAAAGAAATATATCTACACAGGGGGCTGGGATGTAGCTCAGTAGTAGAGTGTCCACCTACTGTGCACAAGGCCCTGGGTTCCACCCTCAGCACTGAAAAACAAAAAAGACGTGTCTACACAGAGGTTTTCTGGTAAAGGAAGAGTTAGAATTATGTGTTTTTCACTTTCTACTTCGCACCTACCTGCAATCACAGCACTCAAGAGGCTGAGGCAGGAGGAATGAGAGTTAGAGGCCAGCCTGGGCTACATAGCAAGTTCTATGCCAGCTTGGGTTACATGGTGAGACCCTACCTCAAAAAATCAAAAAATAGACAAACCACAACAGAAAAAACAACAACAACAAAAAGCCCAACTGCATATTTTTAAAGAATTTACCCCAAGCTGGGCACAGTGGCACATGCCTGTAATCCCAGTGACTCGGGAGGCAGAGGCAGGAGGATTGCAAATTCGAGACCAGAGGCAGTCTGCATAATTTAGTGAGATTCTGTCTCAAAAAGTAAAAAAAAAAAATGGGCTGAGGATGCAGCTCAGTGGCCCAACACTTGCAAAGCATGCAAGCACGAGGCCCTGGGTTCAACCCCCAGTACAGAAGTAGAAGGAGGAGGCGGAGGAGGAGGAGGAGGAGGAGGAGGAAGAGTAAGAAGAAGGAGAATTTATCCCAATGAAAGCCACTTGACTCCCAGTGGTGACTGCTCAGGCTGGAGGCTGCTGCCCAGGGTGGTTCTTCCATGTCCTTCTGGCATCTCCAAGGGTGGGCTCCAGGCACTCCCCTGTGGTCCTAGTGAATGGTAGCTGCACCGGAGATGTGGTGACATTTAGTGCTGATGCCCAGCGAGAGGGGGACTCACTCTGCCTCCACCAGGCTGTTGAGGAGCGTGGCCTTCTCCTCGCGGAGCTGGTCCAGCTTCTCCTGCATCTCCATGGTCTCCCTCTCAGCGGCCTGCAGGGGTGGGGTGGGCTGGGTTGGGAGAGCTGTGGGGAGGCCTCCAGTGGGCTTAAGGATCCTGGGGCTGTGGTCCCCAAGTCCCATCAGAGTTGGCCAGGCTGTGAGAAGGCTTTCAGACCCCTTCACAGTGACACAAAGGGAGCGGGAAGTCACATCCTGGGCAGATGTGTGTGCTGACCTTCCACTCCCTGTTGTCAGGGCTGGGGGCTAGGGACAGAGGGCTGCTGACCTTCAGAGAGCGCACAAACTCGTTTTCTGCCACCAGGTTGCTCTGCTGCAGTTCCTCCGAGCTGCTCCGGTTCTTGCTCATCAGCACGTTGAGTTTCTTCAGGTCGTTGTCCAGGTCCTTCCTGTGGCGGTCGATCTCCTTTTGCTCCCTCTTCTCCTGCTCAATCTTGTCTGCCCAGAGACAGGGACGTGGGCGGGGCTGGAGGGTTGGATGCCTTTCCTGTGCTCCCTTCCCAGCCTGTTCCTCTTAGTCAACCCCAGGCAGGTCCTGGCGGGGCTGCAGGACGTGATCCCCTCCTGGTGCTACGGATCCCAAGCCTGGTCCTTAGAGGGAACTGCAAGGACCCCACACTAGGGGGAAAGCAGGTAGGTGGGATGGGGGTGTGAAGCCAGCCCAAGGTGAGGACACAGATGGTGGCTAGACACCGAGTCTCTGGGAAAGGCAAGCCCTTTGCCTCCAGCCTCCTGGCCAAGCACAGGGCAGGGGTGGAGTGTGACATTCTTGACCTTATGATAGGGGAAGGACGCCACATGTAAGTCATCTGTCCCTCCAACTCTGCTGCTTCCTATGTCCCTGCCCTTCCTACCCCCTTCCCATACTGGTGCCCCTGACTGACCCTGGGATCTGGCACCTCTGCCTTTGCTCCTGCTGCATTCTCATTCATGTCTTGGCTTTGCATCCCAGCCCTGAGGTTCCTGAGCCAGCCAGCTCTGGCTTCCCACGCCTGGACTCAGCCACCAGCTCCAGGCAGCCTCCTGCACCCTCTCTTCTCCAATGGATGGTTTGGGAAACCCAGGTCAGGGGAGGAAAGCATCGGGGCCTCTCAGAGGTGGTGAGGCAGAGGGGCCCCAGACCACTGGGCAGCGCTTCTCATGGGGGCCTCCGGGTAGGACTGACCTGCCTGGATCTGGAATCCAGGGACAGGTAGGACATCTCAGCAAGTGGCCCAGGAAGGACCCCACCCTCCTGCACTCCAGCTCATGCTTGGACTTAGATGCAGCCTGAGGCAAAGCTGGGGGTGGGAGCCCCGAGGACCAATTTTCTAAGCCTAGCTGGAGGGGAGGCTGTGACATCAACTCCCTTGAAGACAGGGGCAGCCGGGTGGGTCCACAGCTGGGCATCTCTGTGTTTCTCCTTAGCTTCCCTGGCTTTGGGGATGGTGTCATGGTGCCCTTCTCTCTAGGGGACCCTGAAGGACTCAGACAAATGAACTCAATTTTCATTGCGCGCTGTGACTACCGAGTCAGCAGCTGGGCAGGGGCAGTGAATACAAATTACTCGGAGTAAGCATCTCTGTTGCTGGCTCTCTAGGCTGCGGGGAACCTGGAGTGGCGCCCTGCTGCTCGGGCCCTCCCCGCCGCGGCTGCTACCGCATACTCTCTGTGCGCAGTTTCTTCTGCTCCAGGATGTGGATCTCCTTCCTGAGCATGTCCAGGGATGCCAGCTGCTCCTCCTGCGCCTGTGTGACCTTGACCAGCTCCTGCTGCAGGCGGAGCCAGGTCACTTGGGCCTCACTCACTTTCATGTTGTGCTCCTCGGTCATCTTCATCAGCCTTTTGATTTCTAGCTCCAGAGGCCCCACTTCTTCCCCCTAAAAGGGACAGTCGTCACAACACAGAGTGAGCTTTGGGGTCCACAGGTCTTCTCTGTGGGTGGGCAGCAGAGGACCCGGCCCTTACTCTGGGGGTTCAGCTCTCTCAAGAGGGCCAGGGACCCACTGTCCATTCACTGACCCTGAGGGCCCAGGTCTGAGCCCTAAGAGGTCACCATGGGTGTGGCCTCTGCCACCCTAAAGGCCTTCAAACTTCCTCTTTGGACAGCAGACTCCAAGGCTCAGGGACTTTGATCCCTGAGGTTCTGTTTGGGCTTTGCAGCTCCATAGTTTCTGGTTACAAAGGCACAGCTGAGTAGCTGTGACGGGGACCATTATGTTGGCAGCTCCTGAACCCTTTCTGTTCTGGCCCCAGGAGAGAACAGCTTGCTGACCTCAGACTGGAGTGCTGTGCCCCTGAGCCATGTTGCTTGGGAACTGGGAAGGGGGAAGGGAGTGACCATTTTCTATGAGTTCATTTCTAGACGCAATGAAGCCTAGAAGAAGCTGTGCCCACCAGGCCCCGGGCCGGTGGGGCACCCCTGGGGTGAGCCTCACCCCCAGCTCCGAGACGATGTGCTCTAGCTGCTTGTTGAGGAAGTTGATGAGGCCCTGCTTCCTCTCGATCAGGATCGTGCGCCGGGAGATCTCGTTCTCGCTGTTGGTGATGAGCTCGTTCACCGTCTTCACCTCTTTGTCCAGCTCGGCCAGCACCTCCTGGTGCATGTCCAGCCTGCAGCTGGTGTTGGTGATTTCCAGGGTGGTCTGAGCAATGTCGCCATCGATTTTGGAAAGATGTGTCACCTGCGGTAGTAAAAGGAAACGGGCGTGAATATCTTTCCCCAGAGGCTCCGGGAGGGGGTTGGGGCCTCCGTCTCCTAGCTGCTCTGAATGTTTGCAGGGAGAAATCCACAGGCACTGTCGGGAGAAGAGGAAGCCAGCTGGCCTTCTGTCTTGAGGACCTGGCCAGGACCTGCTGCTTGAAACCCAGATGTTGACTGCTTGCAAAAACGAAAGATAACACTGTTGGTTTTTCTCATTAAACAAACTGTAGCATCTATGGCAGGGAAGGGTGAAAATCCAAATTCAAATGGGTACAGAGGGGAACACGTTAAATCACTCATCATTCTGCTCTGAGTCTAACCACCCGGACCCCCTGGAACCTTTCCTTTCTCCACGTCTTTTCTGTGTAACCCTCCTGCTTCCCAATAGAACATTCTGATCTGTTTCTTCCTCTGATAGATCATGTCACATATTCTCATGTGATTTGTAATGGTCGTGCAACACTCTGTGGAATTTATGACACAGCATAAGAGGCAGTCACCCCTGTGAGATGCTCATTCCTGCCTTTGACAATTCCTAACTAAGCACCTGGTTGCTACCCTAGGCTGCTGCTGTATGTGTTCCTGCGGAGAACTGTGATTTGTGAGCTTGGAATCTGTTAAAAATGTTCCTGTTTAAACATCACCATGGAAACACTTGACCATGACTTCTAACTGTATTCTATGGCACCAGTGTTATATGTTACTGAGAAGCCAGACAGAGTCCCGGACATAAAGGACCCCACTGTGACCCCAGTTCAAGACCTGGGAGCCCCAGCTGGGCCAGCCCTGGCTTCTGGGGGGCTGGCGTGGGGTATGAAAAGTGGGGGCCACTCCACACCCTCTTGCTGCCCTGAGGACTAACCAGCCCACCCTCATCTCTTCTGTGAGTTCTTCTGGTGGCAGAAGGCACTCACCTAGAGCCCCAGGAGGTGGTCAGGCTGGCTTCGGGGACAGGCAGAGGCTGTCAGATCAAGGTTAGGGGACTTTCCCCAGGGCATAGGTCTGCAGGTGGTCTTGGCTATTCACTGCCCATCAGCTCTGGCCATGCCAGCCCTTCTGGGGGCAACTCAGCCTCCCCTCCCATGACACCTGCCGGCTCCACACCTCCCACTCCCATTCCCACTGCCTGCAAACCCCAGACCCCACCTGCCTGGAGGGAAGTGTCCAGCACCCCCAGCCAGGTGATGTTGGCTCACCTATCATCCCCCTCTGGGCCAGCCCACAGCCCGTCTCCTGCTTTGCCAAGATCACCTTGAGACAGGGTCACCCTGGACTCCCCACACTTGCTCCCCACCTGACTCTGTGGGGCTCCACTTCTGAGATCTCTTCAGTCCCCACTCCACTGGCCCCCACTGGCCCCAGCCTGGCCGGCCAGCACACACAGCCTCTGCCCCATCCCGGGCTATTTGGGGTGTCTGCACCTTCCCTGAGCTCACCAAATTGACCCTATGTTGATCCCTGCACACCCTCTGTCTGAACCCTAGCTCCAGACAGAACCCTGTCCATTGACCCCCTGCTTCTCCTCCCAGATGGGCCCCTGCCCTGCCCCACCTGCCTCCAGCTCTGTCTCTCCCTTTCCCAAGGGCTCCACTACATTTGCCGGAAAACCGTGGCAACAGACAAATTTGGTTGTCCGAGACTCTTTACCTCCCTCTGCCGGGCAGAAGTGGGGGTTCGTGCTCAGCTTCAAGCTATCCAGAGAGACCTGGGGACCTGGGAACCCCCAGGGTACTTCACACCCACCAGGCTCCTCAGTTTCTCAAAAGCACCTGAGACCTTCACTGACCCTGCTCTGCTCCCAGGGAAAGCAGAGGTGGGGATTCTGCCACATCACCAGGATGCCCCAAGACACCTAGCTGGGCCCAGCTGGTTAACTGGCTCCAACTCTGCGCTCCTGCTTCCTTCTTATGATCAGGCCAGGAGCGAGCTGCCCTCCTGCGAGGGCTCTTGGTAGAGGGGACAGCAGCCTGTCCTCCCATGAGGCCAGATGAGTCACCAGCTGTACCTTCTTCTGGCCTGTGGCCACTAGGACAACCACAGTGGGAGGCGCTGACCCCAGCCTCCCCAGGCACTAGGCTCACGGGCTCCCAGTGCTCAGGTGTGATCCTCTGGCGCCTGGGAGGTGTCAGGAGACAGGAGTGATGGCCGGACCCCCGAGGCACCCATAGGTGGGAAGGCAGAGGCCCAGGATCACACAGGAGTAGGCCTTGCACTACCCCCGCTGAGGCAGCTCCCCCTAAGGCTGGGACAGCCCTACAGTCCTCGATTCCCACCCCTCAGAAGAGCCTGGGCTGGGGTCACACAGGTGGGGCTGAAAAAGCAGCGGAACGCACCCACGTGGGTACTGCTCACACACATGATGGCAGGAATCCAGAAGGTCAGGTGGGACCTGCCTCCCTGCCAGGGACTAGAGCAGGGAAGCACCTCCGCTGGGAGGCATCCTCTAGGTGACCAGCAGGGTCACACCATGGGGAGAGGCAAACAAGAAAAAGGTCAAGTAAGAAATGGTTTTCCCAGCCTGGCGTGGTGGTGTACGCCTGTCATCCCAGTGACTCGGGAGGCAGAGTCAGGAAGATCGCAGAGTCAGGAAGATCGTGGGTTTGAGGCTAGAGGCAGCCTGTGCAACTTAGACCCTGACTCAAAATCAAAAATAAAGGATGGGGGTTGAGCCCAGTTGGTAAAGTGTTTGCTTAGCATGCACTGAGGGCCTGGGTTTGATCCCCAGCACTGCAATTAATTAATTAATTAATTAATTGGCCAGTGGTGCAACCCAGAGGTATAGCACTTTCGAGGTATGTGTGAGGTCCTGGATTCAACCCTCAAGTACCACAAAAGAAAGGAAGAAAGGAAGGGAGGGAGGGAGGGAAAGAGGGAGAGGGAGAGAGAGAGAGAGAGAGAGAGGGAGAGAGGGAGAGAGGGAGAGAGGGAGAGAGGGAGAGAGGGAGAGAAAATAAGTTTTTTTCAAGGACGCAAAAGGCTCCCAACCATAGCCGAGGGTAAAGCAGGACCCCTGAGGGAGCTCAGTTGGCAGATGCACCATGCCATGGAGGTCAAAGTCCCACTGCGGGTCCCCCAGGGCAAACCAGCCTTCAGGTGGTGGTTGGTGAGGTAGCAGTCTTAGGCAGTTTGGTAGTCCATGTAAAATATTCACATGCTTTGGCCCAGGGTTTGGGATTAGCAACTTATCATCGAAAGTGTGTGCACAAAGATGTGTAAACAAGAAGGCTTCAGCATCAAGCTACTTATGGTATTTCAGATCTAGAAACAGCCCAAAGTGCCTAGTGAGAGAACTGCCAGACACAATGCTACGCAGAAATGAAGAAGGAGGTTGTCAAGGTGTATGTGATAGCATGGGAAAATATTATGCTGAATATCGGCCATAAAGTAAAATGAAAATCCAGCGGCTTGGGAGGCGGAAGTGGGAGGATCGCAAGTTAGAGACCAGAGGCAGTCTGCGTAACTTAGTGAGACCCTGTCTCAAAAAAGTAAAAAAATGGGCTGGGGGTGCAGCTCAGTGGTCCAGCACTTGCAAAGCATGCAGGCACGAGGCCCTGGGTTCAACCCCCAGTACCGGAAAAAAAAAAAAAAAAAGTAAAATGAAAATCTTCACAGAGAAAATTCATTGACTCTCACACTTCTTATTTGTCCACTTTTCTCTGTGTGTCTTAGTTTAGTAAAACTAATAAATAGCAGGTCTGTATCTGTACCACCCTGGCATCCAATCCCATCAGATCTTGGAAGTTAAGCAGGGTCAGGCCTGGTTAGTACTTGGATGGAAGACCACCTGGGATACCGGGTGCTGTAGGCTTGGGTAAAGGACCCAGAAGCCCATTCCCGAACAATCAGCCATCAAAAACCCTATGAATAGCAGAGAAGTCCTGACAATAGTGCTGGGCATGGCATAGTGGCGGGGAGTGTTCCGTTCTATTATACATAGCGTTGCTATGAGTTGGACCCGACTCGACACCACCTGACAACAACAATAAAAAGCAGATTCAAATGAACCTACAGTCAGAGCGTATAGTAAGAGTCCAATGTTGTTTGAGATGTGAGTTTGTATATACAGGTGCTAGAGTTTCAGCGTGTGTACATCTGCATGTGTGTGAATGTGGTGTGTGTTTTTGGGTGCTTGCTCATGTGTGTGAATGGATATACATGTGTGTTTGCATGTGTGAGACTTGTGTGTGTTGATGTGTGCATGTGTGTGTATCAAGAAAAATCACTGGAAATAGAGAATTATTTTACATGAGGCAGACCTGTGTGGCTGGACGGCAGCTCTTATTTTCTTTTTCCTGTTTTTTCAGTGCTGGCAGCCCCCTCCCCAGGACTTCACACACCTGGGCAAGCGCTCTACCACCGAGCCACACCCCAGCCTTTACCCAGGTTGTCTGCAATAGGAATGTATTGCTTGGACAAGGAGGAAACAATGGGAAATGTGGGGGGCACCCTGGGAGTCCTTGGCTCACACTGTTGGGGCTGCCCAGGGTTGGGACACCTTTTGCCAGCCCCCCTCCGGGCCCCTGGCCTCCCACACGTGTGTCTCTCGGCGGGAGCTGCCTACCAGGTTGGTCTTTTCCTTCTGCAGCTTCCGGAGGAGCTGGTGGAAGTACTTGGTCATCTTGTTGGAGGTCACCTGGTCCTGCAGCTTGTCCACGATGGAGGCGTCCATCTTTTGACGCAGCTCCAGCTCATGGCGGATGGCCTGGCGGATGGTGTACAGTTCACTTGTGACTGCTGCGTGCTCCTGCAAAAGAAGAGCAGAGGGGGATGTGTTCCGGGGGGCCTCGCTGCGCGGTGGATGGTCTGTGGCCTGCGGCCAGGGACAGCGGCCTCACCACCTGGCCCCTGCTCAGGGCCTCCTCGGCTTCCTGCAGGGTGAGCCTGTAGGTGTTGAACTCGTTCTGCAGCGCCTCCTGCTTGGTCAGGCACTGCGTGGTCAGTTTCTGCAGCAGGCTGGCTTCCATCTCCGACCGGTTCAGGATGCTGGCCAGCTTCTCATTCTTTATCTCCTCCTTCATGATGGACTTCTTGTAGGCTTCGATCTCACCATCGATGGACTTGGCCTGATGCTCACATTCGCTGCAGGAACCGAGACGGCAAAGCCCGTCAGTGCTCACCAGCAGAGGACCAGGCACACAGCTGTCCCCACGTGGAAGACGCTCACATAGAAAAATAAGCTAAGAAACCAGCTATTCACACATTGACACACCTCGACTGTTATGTTCTAGTGTATCAACAGACCCATTATCCACTGGGAACTCTAGTTTAAAACTCTTTGACAACATTATCAGCCAGGTGTGGTGGCGCATGCCTATAATCCCAGCAACGTGGGAGGCAGAGGCAGGAGGATCACGAGTTTGAGGCCAGAGGCAGCCTGCATAAGTTAGTGAGACTCTGTCTCAAGATAAAAAATAAGAAGCTAGGGTGCAGCTCAGTGGTAGATCACTTGAAAGAATATATGCGACATATTTATCCATTGCAAAGACACCTAAGGGCGTCTCCCTCTCTATAAGCCCATGCACTGAAAATTGTGCCATCTCTTACCCTTTTTCTAATAATATTCAAATGGATCCACTCTCTAAAAAAAATGTATGTGCAAGGCCCTGGGTTCAACCCCCAAGTACCACAAAACAAACAAACAAAAACATCTCTTTGATATTATTGTTATAGGGAAGCAGGGAGAGGGTCAGGTGTTGCGTGAGGAGGGGGTTCACCATCCTGTCTTCCTGAGTCATGATAATAATCCCAGAAAGGAAACGTCATTCTAGTCGGTGCAGAGGCACATGCTTGGATCCCAGTGACTCAGAGGCAGGAGGATTTCAAGTTCAAGACCACAGGAAGCCTGCGTAACTTAGCCAGACCCTGTCTCAAAATAAAAAATAAAGAAGGAGTGGGGCTGGCAATGTAGGTTGGTGGCAGAGTACTGTGGGTTCCATCCCCCAGAACCACAAAAAGCAAAACAAATTGAACAAAGGAGATGTCACCCTAATCTTAACAGGTGGGGACACAAACGCTCAGACCCTTTAATGACTCACCCAAAGTCCCAGCTCATGATGTAGTTGGGGGAACCGCAGGTGGGCCCCACTCTCCCCACACGCTGCTGTGGAGATACCTGTACCTGCCAGGTATGGTGGCATACCCCCGCAACCCCTACGACTTGGGAGGTGGAGGCAGGAGGATGGTAAGTTCGAGGCCTGAGGCAGCCTGCATAGCAGTGTGACCCTGACTCAAGATAAGAAATAAAAGATGGGGTATGGGAGCAGGCCATGGCAGAGCACCAGCAAAGTGTGTACAAGTGTATACGAGGTCTTAGGTTAATTTCCAAGTACAAAAAAAAAAAAAAAAAAAAAAAAGCAAATACATACAATTGACCTCGTTTTAAAATACAGGTATTAAGTAACAGAATTTAAAAACCTGTTTGATAGTGAGATACTTTTCCCTTTCATGCTGAGAAGTCCTATTTTACCTAAACATTCCCATCTCCATTGGTAGTATCTTATCCTTCCAATAACTTCTTACTCAAAATTTAAAAACCGCTTTGTTCTTAGACTAGAAGAGTCCTTTCCACATTTTTCTCACATCTGTCTTGGTCTTTCAATTCTCTTCCCCAACCAACTTGTTATTTCTTTCTTTTTTTTTCTTTTTTCCTTTCTTTCTCTTCTCTTTTCTTCTTCCTCTTCTTCTTCTTCTTTTTTCTTTTTTTCTTTTTCCCAATGCTCAGGAGTTGAACCCAGAGCCCCACATATGCTAGGCAAGTGCTTTACCACTGACTGGCATCCCCAGCCCTGCTCTTTTTTTTTTTTTTTAATTGTGGAACAGGGTCTTGCTAAGTCATGCAGGTCACCTCTGGCCTCCAACTTGCAATCCCCCCCCATCCTCCTGAGCTGCTCGTGTTATGGGTGTGTGCCACCATCGGAAACTTGTGACTACTTCTTAAATGTCCTTCCAGATATAGGTCATGCATACGCATGCGTTATGTTTGTGTATGTATATGCATTTCTCACCAATGAAAAATTACTAGGGTGGCTTAGTACATGCCATTCTGCACCTTAGTTTTTCTTGTGCTACATCTTAGAGATATTCTACATCAGTGCACACAGAAATCTCCTTAGTTCTTTTCAATTCTGTTCAGATTGTACCCTAACTGATGAATGTGCAATAATTTTATCACCTTCATTGATACAAAGTTAGACTCTTGCTAGTTTTCTGGTCTTTTTCTAATGTCACCAGTGTACCTACAAATAGTCATACACATAAAAATAGATACCAGAGAGATATACTATGTTCATGGAGCAGAAGATTTAATATTAACATGTTAATTCTCCCCAAACTGATCTATAGACTCAATTTGCTTTTAATCACAACCCAATAGACAATTTTCTTCCCAAAAGTTGGAAAATTAATTCTAAGAAAAATTATTTGGAAAACTAAAGGACCTAGAATGGCCAAAATAATTTGGTAAAAGAACAACCAAGACTCACATTACCTAATTTCAATACTTAATTTTTTTTTCATTTTTAATTTTTTTGAGACAGTATCTCCTTATATAGCCCAGACTAGCTTCAAACTCATAATCCTTCTGTCTCAGCCTCCTCAGTATTGGGAACAGGTGTAGCCACCATACTGGCTCTAATTTCAATTTTTTAATAAGAATATAGTAATAAACATGGGATGGTTTGGGTGAAAGAATAGTCACAATGATTAATGGAACAGAACAGAGTCTAGAAACAAACACATGAATGACTACTACAAAGACATACAGATACAAAATCAATCAATCAATCAATCAGTTCTGGCAAAGCTGCCATAACATGTCAATGGGAAAGGACTGTCTTTTTAAGCAGCACTGGGACAACTGGAGATAGACCTAAGAGATAGACCTTTTTAAGCGGCACTGGGACAACTGGAGATAGACCTAAGAGAAAACAAAAACCGGACCCCTTCCTCACACCATAACAAAAGGTTTTGTGAAACTGATGGTATGGCTAACTACTAGAGCTAAAACTAGAAAACTTTTAACAGAAAACATACGAAAAAACTTTTATGACCCAGGTTTAGGCAAAAATTTCTTAGAGAAGACATAAAAAGCATGAACTAAGAAAGAAAACATATTGTTAAATTTGACCTCATAGAAATTTTAAGTTTCTGGTCTTCATAAGACATTTTTTTTTTTTTTGCGGTACTGGGGGTTGCACCCAGGGCCTCGAGCCTGCATGCTTTGCAAGTGCTGGACCACTGAGCTGCGACCCCAGCCCATTTTTTTTACTTTTTGAGACAGGGTCTTGCTAAGTTATGCAGACTGCCTCTGGTGGTGAATTTGGGATCCTCCTGCCTCTGCCTCCTGAGCTGCTGGGATTACAGGCATGTGCCACCACACTGGCACCATAAGACATCGTTAAGGAGGTAAAAAGATGAGACACAGATGGAGAGAGAAGTATTTTCAAAGTACACACCTGAAAAAGGACTACTATTCAGAATATGTAAAGGACTCTAGTAACTCAGTTATAAGATAAATCATTCAATTTAAAAATGAGAAAAAAGTACCCAGCTAATCCAGTCAGTAGAGCATGAGACTTTTAAAAATAAGCAAAGGAGTGCTCGCTTCGGCAGCACATATACTAAAATTGGAACGATACAGAGAAGATTAGCATGGTCCCTGCGCAAGGATGACACGCAAATTCGTGAAGCGTTCCATATTTAAAAAAAAAAAAAAAAAAAGCAAAGGACATCTCATCCTCCCCCAAAAAGGTATGTAGGTGGCAAACAGGCACATGAAAAGACACTCAACATAGCTAGTGATTAATGACACAGGAGTTAAAACCCTGGTGTGATGCCATGACATGTCTGTTGTTGTTAGGTGCTGTCGAGTCAAGTCTGACTCATAGTGACACTATGTACAACAGAAGGAAATACTCCTTAACACTGTGCCATGCCCAGCACTATTGCCAGTGCTTCTCTGTTATTTATAGGGTTTTTGATGGGATATTGTTTCAGGAGTGAATTGCCAGGTTCATCTCCCAAGCCTGCAGCACCTGGTGTTCCCAGGAGGTCTCCCATCCAAGCACTAAGCAGGCCAACCTACTGCTTAGCTTTGGAAATCAGGCAGGATCAGATGCCAGGGTACTACGGCTGCAGACAAAAGATATGTCAACTAATGGCTAAATTTAATGGCTAAAATTAATATGACTAGTAGTGCCAAGTGTTGGTGACAATGACAGGGAACCTCGTTCACTGCCAATGGAAATGCAGAGTGGCACAAGCCGCTCTGCAGAGCAATGTGACCATTGGTTTTAAAGGGAAGGGTGCCCTCAGCAGCAGCATTTCCAGGTGTTCACCTGAGAGAAATGGAAACACACAGCCCCTGATACCCTAAGACTGGCTGGTGGAGTGGCTTTATCCATAGTATCCCCAAGTGGAAACCGCCCAGCTGTCTGTGGACTGAACAGGTGGATACAGACCACGCGATGGAGTGCTGTCCAGTAAGAAGGAGGAACAAATTACTAATCTTGCAATGTGGCTGTGTGAAAGCACCATGCTGTGTGAAAGGGGCCAGATGACCAAGGTGTAGTCCTGCCAGACTCCGTTGCCACGGTGTTCTCAGAACAGCAGGACTATTGACGCAGGAGCCAGAACAGGGCATGCCAGGCTGGGCAGTGGGGAGAGGTCTTTGGGGCAAAGGAAATGTCAGTGTCTTGGGTAACTCGCCTCTGTCCCCCTGCCAGAACTCAGTGAGCTATGCGTGGGAAAAGGATGAATTCTGTAGATCATGGTTTTGTAGGTAAACTATCCTCAGTAAATCCAACTAAGTCAGTCACCTGCTTGCTTTTATAAGAAGCAGCAGCCTTGACGATGTCTAAATTTGACAATAAAGATAAGATGTATAATTTAAAGGGATGCAATTGCAAATTGTGTGACGGATCTCTCAACACTTGGGGAAATGTGCAGTAGGGTCACAGCAGATGTTCTGAAAGGCGGCGGGAGTGGCCCCCCTGGAGGACTGCAAGGGTGGTGTCTTTAAACCTTTCTGTTTTTCAAGTTTCCTGTGCTGTGATCACCTACACTGGTTTCTGTTTTGTTTTTGTCTTCCTTATGGCAGTGCTGAGGTTGACCCCAGGGCCTTGGATGTGCTGGGCAAATGCTCCTCCACTTAGCTGCACCCCTAGCCTCACTTATCCTTGATGAAAATTACTCTTAGGGCTGGGGATGTTGCTCAGTGGTAGAGTACTTGCCTAGCATGCACAGGCCCTGGGTTCTAGCTCCAGGATCACACAAAAACTTATTTTTTAAAAAGTGCACTTGAAAAACTTCTTGGGTTAACAGCTCTTGGTAGAGATACTCTTTGTGAAGTTAGTGACTAAGTCACACCAAAGGTGGGTCCAAATGAGGGGTGAGCAATTGTAACTGAAACGACGGTCAACAACTTGTTGTTAGGTGCCATTGAGTCAGGTCCGACTCACAGTGGCCCTCTGTACAACAGAATGAAGCACTCCACGATTCTGTGCCAGGCACACGATCTCTTTTATGTTTAAACTCATTGTTGCCGGCACTGCGTCAGTCCATCCAGTGGAGGGTCTTCCTTTTTTTCATTAACCCACTACTCTCCCAAACATGGTATCCTTTTCCAGGGATTGGTCCCACATGACAACATGTCCAAAATATGTAAGGCACAGTCTAGTCATTCTTGCTTCCAAGGAGCACTCTGGTTGCACTTCTAGGACGGATCTGTTGGTTCTTTTGGCAGTCCATGGTGTATTCAATATTCATCTTCAACACTGCAATTCAAAAGCATCAATTCTTCTCCTGCCCCCCTTATTCAATTTCCAGCTTTCACAGCCATATGATGAGACTGAAAACACCATGGCATGAGTCAGGTGCACCTTTGTCTTCAATGTGACATCTTTACTTTTCAATACTTTAAAGAGGTCTTTTGCAAGAGCTTTTCCCAGTGCAGTGCATCTTCTGATTGCTTGACTGTTGTTTCCATGAGTGTTGATTTTAGAACCAAGGAAAGCAAAATCATGGACAACCTCAAACTTTTCTCCATTTATAGTGAAGCTGCTTAACTGATCCTGTTGTAAGGATTTTTGTTTTGTTGTTGAGGTACAAACCATACTGAAGACTGTGTTCTTTGATCTTCATTAGCAAATGTTTCAAATCCTCTTCAGTTTCAGCAAGCAGAGTTGTGTCATCTGCATAATGCAGGTTATTAATGAGTCTTCCTCCAATCATAATGCCATGTTCTTCTTCATAAAGTCTAGCTTCTCAGATTTTTTGCTCAGCATAGAGACTGAAGAGGTACAGTGAAAGGATACAGCCCTGATGGATCCTTTTCTTGACTTTAAAACAGGCTGCATTTTCTTGTTCCGTTCAAACAACTGCCTCCTGATGCATGTACAGATTTCTCACTAGTACAATTAAGTCCTCTGGTATACCCATTCTTTGCAATATTATCCATAATTTGTTATGATCCACACAGTCAAATGCCTTTGCAGAGTCAATAAAACATGGATAGACACCTTTCTGGTATTCTCTGTTTTCAGCTTATATCCATCTGACATCAGCAATGATGTTCCTGGTTCCATGTCCTCTTCTGAGTCTGGCTTGACTTTCTGGCAGTTCCCTGTCTATATACTGCTGCAGGTGCTTTTGAATGATCTTTAGTAAAATTTTACTTATGTGTGATATTAATGATATCATTTGATAATTTCCACATTTCGTTGGATCCCCTTTCTTGGGAACAGGCACAAATATGGATCTCTTCCAGTCAGTTGCCAGGTGGCTATTTTCCAAATCTCTTTGCATAAACAAGTTAGCATCTCCAGTGTTGCATTTGTTTGTTGAAACATCTCTATTGGTATTCCATCAATTCCTAGAGACTTGTGTTTTGCCACTTCCTTCAAGATAGCTTCCACTTTGTCCTTCAGTACCATTAGTTCCTGCTCATATGCAACCTCTTGAGATGGTTGGTCATCCACCAATTCTTTCTGGTATAATGACTCTGTATTGTTTCCATTTTCTTTTGATGTTTCCTGCATCATTTAATATCTTCCCTGTAGAATCCTTCACTATTGCCATTTGAGGCTTGAATTTTTTTCTTCAGTTCCTTAAGCTTGAGAAGAACAGTGCATGTTCTTCCCTTTTGGTTTTCTGTCTCCAGCTCTTTGCACATGTCATTATAATATTTGATTTTGTCTTCTCAAGCTGCACTCTGAAATTTTCTGCTTAGTTCTTTGACTTCATCATGTCTTCCTTTCACTTTAGCTGCTAGTCATTCAAAGGCAAATTTCAGACTCTTTTTTGACATGTAATTCAGTCTTTTCTTTTTTCCTGTCTCTTTAATAATGTTTCACTTTCCTCATAAATGATGTCTTTGATGTCAGGCCACAACTGTCTGGTCTTTGATCATTAGTGTCTAATGCATCAAACCTGTTCTTGAGGAGGTCTCTGAACTCAGGTGGGATATACTCAAGGTCATACCTTGGCTCTCATACACTTGTTCTAATTTTCTTTAGTTTCAGTTTGAACCTGCATATGAGTAGTTGATGGTCTGTTTCACAATCAGCACCTGGTCTTGTTCCGACTTGATATTGAGCTTTCTAATTGTCTCTTTTCACAAATATAGTCAGTTTGGTTCCTGTATGTTTCATCTGGTGACTTCCCCGTGTATAGTTGCTGTTTATGTTGGTGAAAAAAATGTATTTGTAATGAAAAAGTCATTGGTCACACAAAATTCTACCATGCAATTGCCAGCATCATTTCTGTCACCAAGGCCATATTTTCCAACTACTGAGCCTTTTTTGTTTCCAACTTTTGCATTATAGTCATTATCAGTACATCCTGATTGCATGTTAGAGCTATTTCAGATTGCAGAAGCTGATAAAAATCTTCCCTCTCTCATTTGTGGCCTTAGTTGTGGGTGCATAAATTTGAATAATAGTCCTATTAACTGGCCTTCCTTGTAGGTATATGGATATTATTCTATCACTGACAGCATTGTACTTCTGGGCAGGTCCCGAGATATATATATATATATATTTTCAGTACTTGGGGTTGAACCCAAGGCCTTGAGCTTGCATGCTTTGCAAGTGCTGGACCACTGAGTTGCACCCCCAGCCCATTTTTTTTTTTTACTTTTTTATTTTTGAGACAGAGTCTCGCAGACTGCCTCTGGTCTCAAACTTGCGATCCTCCTGCCTCCACCTCCCCAGCTGCTAGGATTACAGGCATGCACCACCATGCCTGGCTCCTCAGATGTGTATTCTGATGGATGATGAATGCAACTCCATTTCTCTTTAATCTGTCATTCCCAGCAGAGTAGATCATATGATTATCTGATTCAAAATGGTCTATACCAGTCCATTTTAGCTCACTGATGCCTAGAATGTCGATGTTTATGTCTTTGATTTCTCTTTTGGCAATTTCTAATTTTCCTTGATTCATACTACATACATGGAATTATTGACGGTTATTCACAGTTGTTCCTTCTCATTTTGAGTACTGCCACATCAGCAAATGGAGGTCCCTCGGACTTTACTTCATTCCTATCATTAAGATAGACTCTACTTTGAAGAGGCAACTCTTCCCTAGTTGTCTTTTGAATGCCTTCCAATCTGGGAGCAGGGCTCATTTTCAAGCACTATATCTGACAGTATTTCTCTGCTATTCACAGGATTTCAACAGCTAATGTTTTGAGAGTGGGCTTCTAGGTCCTTCTCTCTAGTCTGTCTTAGTCTGGAAGCTCAGCTGAAAACTGTCCACCATGGGTGACCCTGCTGGTATCTGTAATAGCGGTGACATAGCTCTCAGCATTACAGCAACATGCAAGCCCCCACAGTATGGCAAACTGACAGACATAGGGGAGTCAGCACCTTAGGATCACACAAAGGACGAACATCCTTCCCATCATCAGAAAATAAAGACTGTATTACACTTAACCAGGTGGGGGCAGAGGGCCACACCTGCCATCCAGCTCCCAGGTACCAGCCTATGTCAACAGGGACTTGGTCATGTGGCCTCCGGGGTGCGAAGTGGGGACAGGGGATGCAGAGGACCTGCAGAGCCACCCTGAAGGGCCTTGTTCCAGCCCCAATATGGGAGCACATTGCTCATGGGTTGTTCCTCCTTAATCACACTGGGTTCCCAGGCAGCCCGCTGGCCCCAGCCAGCCCACCCTCACTGCCTTCCTCCCCTCCCTCCTTTCTGTCACCCAGGGTAATGACAGTGCACCCCTGAGCTCTGGCCAGGATGCAGCAGAACACCCGAGCTGTGGAGCTGCCTGGGCCTAACTCTACCTCCGTCACTGCTGCTCAAATCCAGGCCTAGGGATGGACATCTGAGACTCCTCGTGGCACCTGTGACCCCAACCTGTCCTCCGTCACTCCCACAGGCTGCTGGCCAGTGCTGCAGGCCAAGGGAAGGGCCTTGGGGGCACCTGTCTGTGACTGCCTCGCCGTCATCAGGACTTAGGGGAAAGGACGGCCAAAAGTGGAAGCCAGTGCCCCGACCGGGACATTCGAGAGCAATAACAGAAGCTGAATCCTGTGTTCCATGCTTCCCCTGAGCTTTCACAGCCCTGCGGGATCCTGGCCAACCAGGAAGACAGCAGGAAGTAGCAGCTGAGAAAAGTCCAGCCTTTCCAGGGAAGTTGGGGCTTCTGGACAGACACTCGGGGGCAGCAGCATTATGGTGCCTCTGCTGCCAGGAGCTGGAGAGCAGGGACATCAGCTGCTCTCCTGAGAGTCAAGCTGTGGCCTTGACACATATGGAGGGGCATGCAAAGACACTGAGGGGAAGGTGCGCATTTTGGCTGGAACCTAACAGTGGGAACGAAGTTATCTAGAAAGAATGCCCTGGTGCCAGGAAGGAGGGGCTGGGCGGGTGAAGGGAAAAGTCGCCAAGGTTGGGGTGAGGGCTGCTGCGGGCACCTCCCTCTTGCAGGGACAGACTGGCCAGGCGGCCTGGGTGAGAAGCAGGAAGCAGGCGGGACAGGGCCTTGGCAACTCTGCATCTCTGGCAACTGCCCAGGCAACAGCTGGTTGCACCTGCTCTGAGTTCTCACCGCAGGCAGAACTGGTTTGGCTGAGGACCACTGGCTCCTTGGCATTTACGTTTCATGATGCATGGAGGTAAACTGGCATTCTTGCCTCTGAGAAAACCCTGGTGAGTTCACTTCACGTAACTGGCCCTGAAGAAAAGAATGCGTTCTCAGCATGATGGCAAAACCGCGTCAAGCCGGCGGGCTGTTCTGCGGGCCCTGGTACCCAAATGGCTACTGGGCGCTGGCCCTGGGTCTGCCACCTGATGAGGAGGGTCATCACTTCCATTGATTTTTTCTTTCCTTTTTCCAGTACTAGGGGTTGAACCCAGACCCTCGTGCTCCATCATTGAGCTGCACCCCAGCCCCTTTTCTGTTATCTTGAGTCAGGGTCTCAGTAAGTTGCACAGGCTGCCTCTGGTCTCAAACTTGCAATCCTCCTGCTTCGGACTCCTGAGTGCTGGAATTACAAGTGCACAACACAGCACTCAGCTGTTTTCTAAGATGTTCTGCAGCCGGCAGCTGTGGGGTCACTGTGAGAGACAGAGCATCAGCGCACCTGGCCTGGCCTCCCCAGTGGTGCAATGGTTTGTTTTTGCAGCACCTTGGCCTTCTGGTGAACTGCCTCAGATGGACACCTACCTGGGTGCAGATGGCTCACCTTTGCAGCCACAGCATGCAGTTTCTACAGTGCCCTGCCGCCTCTCCTCCTCCTCTTCCTCTTCCTCTTCCTCCTCTTCTTCTTCCTCTTCCTCCTCTTCCTCTCTTCCTCCTCCTCTTCTTCTTCTACTTCTTCCTCCTCTTCCTCCTCCCCTTCTTCTTCTCCTTCTCCCTCTCCTCCAGACAGGGTCTCCCTATTTAGTCCAGGTTGGCCTTGTGCTCCTGGGCTCAACTGGTCCTGAGCTCAACTGCTCCCCAGAGCCTTGCTGCATCAGCTGCAGGTAGAGTCAGGGCTCTCTCACTTGTTACATGTTTGCGTGTGGTCATATATGTTGCTAAAATATCCACACAGCACTCTGCCATGTGCACATTTTATTTTGGGGTTGAATCCAGGGCCTCCCACATGCCAGGCAAGCACTTTGCCACTGAGTTGTACCCCAGCCCCATCTTTATTTTTTATTTTGAGGCTGGATCTTGCTAAGTTGCAAAGCTGCCTCTGGTCCTCAAAGTGGTGATCCTTCTGCCTCAGCCTCCCACGTGGTGGCATCGCAGTCATGTGTCACTGTGCCTGGTTTCACGTGCACTTTTTAAAACACAAGATGTCTACCTTTCCCACCAATCCACCTGGCAGGATCCTAAGGTGTGACAACACGTGCAGCTGCCAAGGGACTTTGAGGTGCCCCTGGTGGGCTGGGTCCTCTTTGCCATGCCTGCAGGTGTACATGCTCTGGAAACCTCAGGCTTGACAGGTAAGAGAGCAAAATTACCCCACACCCTGCATGCTGCTGTTGCAGAAGGGGAGAGTGAACCTTTAGGCCCTAGGACAGGAAGCTCCTCAAAGCCTTGCAGAGGCTATAAGGGTGTGGCTAAGCCAGGTAGGGACGGCCAGGGGGACCACGTAAGGGGGACAGTTTGCAGAGAGAACATAGTGGCGTGCTGGCGGCTTGGGAGAGGTGGACAACAGGGGTCTCGATGAGGTATCATCTTCCCCTGGGGCTCTGCAGAGCACTTGGCTGTCTGCCTTGGACAGCTGCCTGCACTGGACCCTATGAGGAAGCCTTAGCCTTGGTCTTACTCAGGGTCGGCCAGTGGCTGACCCATGCAGTTCAATGTTCAGGTATTAAGTATCAGCATTGGGCAGGACGACAAAGCTGGGCAGCTGGCCAAGTCCCTCTTTTGTCTGGAGTTACAGGCCCAGGAGGATAGGTCAGCTAATGGGAGGAAGGGCTGCCAGGGGGCCAAGCCCAAGTCCAGCCCAGAGCTGCCCTTGGTTCTACTACCTGCATATTCAAAGGGGAAACAAAGTTTTAGGTAGACGTTCCCTGGGCCATTCCACAAAGCTGCTTTAAGCTTTGTTATCTTGTTAACTGAAGGAAGTGAAAGAAATGGATATTCTTGATCCACCATTACTCTTGTAAAAACATCTTATTTTGAAAACAACCATATATACCTCCCACACACCCCCTCTTTTTTTCTGAAATCATAGGACCAGGCAGGAGAAATCTCTCCTCGTTACAGGGCCAGCCTGGAGCCTACCACACGGTCAGACCCGTCCACTCCCTCGCCACTACCACTTCGTGGGAAGGTCTCTTCAGAGCACCTGCAGTACAGGCAGCTTTGCTCGTGCCCGAGGTAAACATGGCGCACCGTGGAGGGAAAGCTCAGTTGCAAGTCAGGAGCCGCCTCCAGGACTGGGACGTGGCTTTCCGGGTCCAAATCCTGATGCCCGATCCCCTGGGGTGGTTTTGGGAGTCAGCCCAAGCCCCTTTCACCTCCCTCCCTCTTCACTGGGAATTAAAGCAGGGTTCTGGTTGGAATGTAGCCCTCTAGGCAGAACAGTCAGGAAGGGATGGGATTTCCACACTCCAGGCAGAATTGCTGATCAAAGGGACATTTTTATCTCCCAAAGATAAACTTCCCTTTCTCTCTCCCTCTCTTTAATCCCGTCTGGAAATCTGAGCAGGAAGCTTTTCTGCTCCCAGTGCCACACAGGCCTGGATGAGATTGAAGAGTGGCGGAGTGTGCGTGCACAGGGCTCCAGGTGCGCCCATTGTCCCTGGAGAGCAGGAGTAGGGCCCCGCCACACCTCCTGTTCCTGTGTATCCCCGCCATGTGACACCTCAGCCCCCTCACTCCAGGGGGGTGACAGGCCCCAGAGTACCTGAGCGCCTGCAGGATGGCCCTGTGCGCCTCGTCGCGGTGCTTCATGCCCACCAGGCTGGTGGCCCACTGCTGCAGGATGCGCTTCTTCTCCATGCGGATGGCATCGATCTCTGTGGAGGCCTGAGGCGAGAGGGTCATGGCTCAGTGGAGGGCTCGGGGTGTCACCTTCAGAGGAGCCTCTTGTCCTTGCTTCAGCTAACTTTCCTTAATCTTGAATTAGCCAGGAGACAGCAGGGAGCCAAATGCAGCTTCAGAGAGGCCTGGGGGCTCCATGTGCGCCTCTGCAGGGCCTATGGGGCTCAGTGCTGGGGGACGAGGCGGAGGTGGAGGATGCTGGCTGGTGCTGCCAGGACACCTACCCAATGGCACCACAATGGCACTGGTGGATGTCAGTGATACCAGCTGGGGTCACACAGGCAAGGCAAGTCTGCAGGGTCCAACCTTCCTGCTCGCAAGCGGCCCTGGCTCAGGGAGAGGCAGGCATGTTCACAATGACCAGGGCTTCCTGGATGTGTCTCAGGGAGAAGCAAATGTCCTGGCACGGAGTTGGACCAGGGGGGCCAGAGGTGGGCAGGGATGTTCAGGGTGCCAAGGATGATGTCTTGGAGTGATGCGGGGCCCCTGAAGGACCCATGGGGACCAGCTTGGACCCAGGAGCAGGGGCTTGGAAACCAGGTGGTGGCTTGGGAATTTACTCCAGGGCCAGCAGGGCTTGTGTGTGCTCAAGGAACACAGGTGAAGGGCTGATACTGTCACACAGGTTAAGAGCTCACAGTGCCATGTGTACCTGTGTGCCTGGCCAGACCACCTCACTTGGCCCTGCCTTGGTATCCTGGCTGTAAGAAGATACAGTGGCAGCACCTCCTTCCTGGGGTTTTGGGGTCAAAGGACTTGATGGCTATCTGCCCAGCCTGGCTGGCCCCCGTGGCTCTGAGTGGCATTCAAAGTGGTTCTGTCATGGAACTATCATGACTTTGGCAAGCTGGTGGCACCAAGCCAGCAGACGCGAGCACCTTCCTGAGGGATGCCTTGTCCCAGAAATATCTGCCCGACGGCACACTCCACAGGTGGGATGTCACGGAGGACCAGGGCACTCCCAGGGAAGGTGGAGGGCAGTGCTGGGCTGGAGGCAGCGTCTCACCTGGGGTTCCAAAAGCCATTAGTCCCTTATCATTATATGGCATAAGATGCTACAAGTTCCGTGTGCCATGACCAGTGAGGCAATTTCGTGTTTAGGTACGTTACTAACCTCGGGCTGGCCGAGGTGGTAAATGGGGATCCCAATCCAGCTGGGCCTGTGCTGCCATCCAGCTGGGAGCAGGGCAGCTTCCCACAGAATTTTCGGAGGCCACCAGCCTCTGCCTGGCTGACTCCTATGCAGGTGGAGATGTACAGATCACTGCCAAACTAAGCCCCTGGTTTGTTTGTTAATGTATTTATTTATTATTTTTTCTTTTTTTGTGTGACCACTTCGCAAGTGCTCTACCATTGAGCCGCACTTCCCAGACTATTTTTTACTTTTTATTTTTGAGACAGGATCTCACTAAGTTACGTAGGCTGCCTCTGCCCTTGAGCCCACGATCCTCCTGCCTCTGCCTCCTAAGTTGCTGGGATGACAGGCATGCACCACCATGCTTAGCTCAAGACACTGGTTTTTCAAAGTAGGAAACAAGGGTTCATTCTATGCAATTAGAATATGCAAATAACCAAAATGATAATAAAGACGCCAATAACCCCACCCCTCAGAGATAGCCGACATTGGCTTCTTACACCCATTGTTACCCTCTGCATGTGTGTGTTTGTGTGTGTGTGTGTGTGTGTGTGTGTGTGTAGGGAGTCACATTCTATGAGTGGTTTTGTAACCTCCTGTTAAAATTTCACACCTTATGCACATTTCCACGTCAGTGAATATTTGCTTTGTGGAGGGAGGTGTCCACTCATGTATATATCCTCCTTTGTTTAATTAATGCCCTCTTTGGATCCTTCCTTCCTAACGCACATAACGTGGTGACAAGTGTCATTTTCCTGGTGAGTTTCTTCTGCTTGGTATTTTCAATGTACCAGAATGTTACTCCCGCATACCCCCAGTCGCTTCCTTGTGATGAAGTCCATGTAATGATATTTTGGAGGGGAGGAAGTTTGGTGCCTCGGGAATCCTGCCCCTCACTGAGGCCCTGAAGGTCACATGAGGAGGCCCAGCCTTCCCCCTGGTTCTCTAGCCTGCCTTTCTGCAGCTTTTCTATCCATGGCTCTCCAGTCTCTCATGGGGTCGTTTGGGGAACATCCACGCATGCCTGCAGTGAGTGCTGGGAAGGAACTACCCCCCACCAACAGACCCGGGAGGTCTCTGCACTGGAGGGGCCTTATGATGGAGAGAGGCCAAGGAGCCAACAGGCCTAATGGGAGAAGGACCATTCTGGCTGAGGGGCGCTTCTCACTGGCACCCCTGCTGTGGTTGAGATGTGGTTGGCCGCTCCTAAACCCATGTTGAAATTTAATCCCCATGTGGAGATAGTAAGAGTCAGACCAGGCAGGACCTTTCAGAGGTGGGTAATGGATTAATGGATTAATGGAGAGCTCTAACCCAGAGAAGCATGTGTGGCTACATCTCCCAGGCACTCCCTGTGATGCTGTGACCCACCTGCCTGGACGAGAGCCATAGGCCCAAACAACCTTCTTCTCTTTGTAACTTTCCAGTTACAAAGTGAGAAGCAGGTTCTATGAGAAGCAGGTGACTAACACAGCCCCAGGTTTACTGACTGCTGTCTGTCTTCCCTGGTCGCTCCTCCCTGCATTTTTTTTCTGGCAGTTTTATTCCTGGTGCTGGTGATGCTTAGAAAGGCCTCTTCAGCCCAGGTCAGGTAAGTATTTTCCTTTTATTTTCTTTTGCAACTACCCCCCAACCCCCCATTTAAATACTTGGTTCCCTCTGGAATTTATCTAGTAGCTGATGTAAGGAAAAGATTTAATTTTTTTCCCCAAATAGTTAACCAAGTGTCCTGACACCAGTGAAGGCATAATACATTTGTTCTCTGATAACTTGTGGTCTGCTAAATCAGCCCTTGAAAACCCTGTGAGGGTTGCTATGACTGGGACCCAACTCAAAGGCACCCAACAACAACAAAACAAGCAAATGTTCAGTAAACTTGGCTTGTCTGGGGCTTCCCATGGCATTGCTGGCTTGCCTGTCTATCCTTGAGCTTTGCAGTATGTTTTAATATTTGGTAGGGTGGCACCAGGGTGACCCCCTCACCGGGAGGTTTGCCCAGGACTCTCCCTGGGTTTATCAGGGAGATCCTGCATCTCAGGGAGCCTTTGGTCCTGCGCAAACTGGGACATCTGGTTACCCTACAGGAATCTTCCCTTCTCAAATAATACTTGGCTAGCTTTCCCAATTTCTTTTTCAGATAAACTCAAGAATCATTTTGTTAATTACAAGGTGGTGGTATTTTTCCCCCGGGCTCACAGGCTGGAGAGGACAGGCAGTTGCCAGCACTGAGCCTCCGCCCCTCCTCCCCAGGGGATCAGCGTGCCCCTTATGGGGTTTGCCTGTTCCTCCCCACATCCCTGCAAGCATGGATGCAGATGGCAGCTCCAAGTTTAAAAGCAGCCATAGGGACTCTGGCTTGTGGTGTTGGGGAGCTGAGGCCGGTCCCTCAGGGACCATTTATCACCCACCCTCCCAGATGTGCCATGGAGCAGTGAGACAGGCACTGCCTGGGACACTGGAGGCTCATGGAGCTGAGACCCATCGGTGAGACCTCAGTCCTGTGGGAGAGAGGCCTGCAGTCAGCTAAGGACGTTGCTGAGGGTCCCCCTACACGACAGCATTGGAAATGCCAGAAAAGGAGGAAATCCCTGACTTCCTGGCAGCCACCTGCCACATCCCCTGGCCACTGATAAGCCACTGTCTACTGGACCGCATGGGGACAATCAGATGTTCTCAGATGCTGAGGGAGACAAAGTGAACATTCGAGGCCCAGTGCTGAGCCTTGAGCAGCTTCAGGCTAGGTGGGGACACGCACGGCTGGCTACAGTCATCCATCAAAAGACAGCCAGGTGGGGTGGGCTCTGAATCAGGGCCTCTGCTGCTTCAGTGTGGGCGGTGGCTCTTACCTCGCTCACTGCTTTCCTTAAGATCCGGGTGTCCTCAGCTTGGGCCAGAGACTGGGCCTCAAACAGAGAGATGTTTTCTTCCAGCTGGTTGGCCCGCGTAGTGAGCTGGTCCACATACAGATCCTGGGAAACAAGATGAGAAGAGGAGCAGTGAAGACCCATCCATGTCCAAGGACCATTCTCTGCCAACCTTTGACCTAAGTTAGTGCCACCAAGGCCACCACGACCTCTCTAGGGTACTGCAAAGTGGGGCAGCGTTTAGAAAAATCAAAGGGTCAGTGATAATTAAAACGTGCACCGGGCTTGCAAAATACCTGCTTTTTCTTCTCTGCCTCTGCCCGCATCTTATCTGCCTCTGCCTTCTTCACCACCTGCTTCATCACGAGGATGTCATCACGCACGTCCTGGTCGATGCTCTGCATGTAGAAGAGGTGCAGGGCCAAGTTCTCCATCTCTGTCTGCAGCGCTGCCACTGCGGGGAGAAGGGTGGCTCAGCCAGGCACACTCAGCCTCTTAGAGCCAGGGCTGCACTCTATCCCACCCTCCTGCCGTCATGGGGGACCGCGGACTGCTTTCAAACTCGAAGGATCTAGACTCTGCTGTCAAAGAATTCACAATCTAATCAGAGAGAAAACAGCCAAAAATATTTGCAGTCCATGTCCACCAATTGCAACAAGCTGTTCCACCCCCCACCGCCCATCAGAGGCTCTCCTTGCCATAGGATATGCCAAGGAGCAGGGATTATATGGCCTCAGGACCATGGCACAGGTGTCTTAGCAGCTATAGGCGAGCAATCTTAGGCAGAGCCAGGGCCCCAGGAGGAACCCAGGGACCCCTAGCCCGGAAGGCAGGCTGAGCTGGCTGAAGCCCTTGCCCTGGCAAGGCCAGGCTGGCAAGGGTGAGGCTGTCACCTCCAGCTGGACCTCTAGGAGGCAGCATGATCCACCTCACTCAGAGTTCTACAATAGTTTTGTCCCTTTAGAACAGACCAAACCCTGGGGAAATGATTCATTTGAACAAAACTCACATGGGACTGGTGTATAAGACTAGAATGCCCATTTATTTAGGGAGCCATACCTCAATCAAGAGTTGTTTGTTCCGGCTGGAGGTGTGGCTCGGTTGTAGGGTGCTTGCCTAACATGGACAAGACTCTGGGTTCCATCCCCAGCATCACAAAAATCAGTTAACCAACCAATCAATCAATCAATAAATAAAAGAATTGTTTGCTCCTTGTTCAGAGGATGGATCCAAATAGAAGACTGAGCTAAGGGTCAGAAAGTCACTGGGTGAAGATGTGTTGGGGTCAGGTGTCCTTGAAGAACATAGCTTGAATTTGGAGGTAGCCTTAAAATACAGCATCATGGTGAGACTTCCAACACTAGGGGGCGCTTGAGCTCCCAGGTGGAGGAAGGGTGAGGGTGGAGGGGAGGGGGGCCAGCCAGGCAGAGGCAGGTGTGAGGTGGGTCCCACACTGTCTGTATCCAAGGTGACTCTCTTTAGTGGGCTTCCCCTGATCTGACTGCAAGGTGCCTGCTGCCGTTTTCCTCAACCATCTTGGGCTTGGGGTTTGTTGAGCTTCTTGGACCTGTCGGTTTATAGTTACTGCAAACATGGAAGCTTTTCATCCATGGTTCAAGTACATCTTCTCTTCTCCCCTTCCACCTTCCGCTCCTGAAACACACGTGTGTCAGGCCACGTGAAGGAGCTCGGAGCTCGCTGGGTTTCTATTCTCTCTGCTTTTTCTTTAGTCTTTTCTCTTCCTCCTGATTTGTTTTGGGCAGTTTCTGTTGTGGTGACCTGCAGTCCCCATTGTCAATGTTCACTTTTTCCGATTTTATCTATCATTGACTTGAGTTCATTCCTTTAAGTGAAAATGTACGCTAGTGTTGTTGTTAGGGGCTGTCAAGTAGAATCCGAGCCATAGCCACCCTGTGTACCATAGAATGCAACACTGCCCGACACTGCGCCAAGCACACGATCCTTTTACCTTTGAGCCCATTATTGCAGCTACCATGTTTCTTCTCATTTTGGCTCACAGCACATTAGCAAAAGGGGCTTCACTCCATTCCTATCATTAAGGTAGACTACTTTGAGGAGGCAACTTTCCCCCAGTCATTTCTTGAATGCCTTCCAGCCTGGGGGGGTCATTTTCTAGTGCTGTATTTGTCAGTGCTTTTCTGCTATTCACAGGGTTTTCAATGGCTAATTGTTTTGGGAGTGGGCTGCCGGGTTCTTCTCCCTACTCTACCTTAGTCTGGAAGCTCAGCTGAAATCTGTCCACCCTGGGTAGCCCTGCTTGTATCTGAAACACCAGTGGCAGAGCTTTCTGCATCACAGCGACACGCAAGCCCCCACAGCATGACAAGCTGACAGACATGTGGTGGGTATGGAAGTACAGGCATGCTTCATCCGGGGCCGGGGTCTACTAATTCCCCTACAAGGAGATGAGTTAACTTACCTTCCATTATGGGCTGGGTTCTGCCATCCCCCCAAATGCCTATGTTAAAGGGTTTACCCTCAGCACCTCTCAGAGGGTCTTCAGAGAGGGGATGAAGGCTAAGTGTGGTTGCTGTGGTGGACCTAATCCAGTCTGACTGGTATCCTTACAACCAGAGGAGGTCAGGACAGAGACCAGAGCAGACGTTTGACCACATGAGCACTCAGGGCGAAGACGCCAGCCACCAGCCAAGGAGAGAAGCTCACGAGGAACCTGGCCTGTGACACCTTGATCTCAGTCTTGAAGCCTCCAGGGTTGTGAGGAGGTAAATTTCTGTTGATTAGGCGACCTAATTATCAATTAACTCATTAAGTCAACTGCATGTGGGCGCCCATGTAAGCACGTGAAGCTATGCATTTCCTCACTTCCGTAAGAGCATTAAGTTCACTCCTCTTTCCTGGCTGAAGAGCTAAAAGGCAGTAAGTATTTCAAATATTCTTTTAAGGTTTCACTCCTTTAACTACTAATAAAAGTAAACTAGCCTGCAGCCATAGCTCTGTGACATCCGATCCCGTCAGATCTCGGAAGCTAAGCAGGGTCGGGCCTGGTTAGTACCTGGATGGGAGACCGCCTGGGAACACCAGAAGCTGTAGGCTTGGGAGAAGGACCTGGCAACCCCCTTCCAAAAATCAATGTGCTATTGAAAACCCTATGAACAGCAAAGAAGCACTGACAATAGTGTTTCCCCTGTTGGACAGAGGGTCGCTGTGAGTCAGATACCGACTCGACGGCACCTAACAACAACAACAAAAGTAAACTGATTTTCACAGTTTTAATAGCCAGTGATCTTTTTCCTTCTCTCAGTTGCTCGCCCATCTCCTCAGCCACTCTCCTACTGAGATATTCATCTTTCACTGACTGGCTCCTAAGAGGTCTTCATTGTAATAAACATGTGGGGAGTAGAATTTTTAAATGGCTCCCCTGGCTTTGTCCTCTGGTCTTTGCGATTATGTCACACATGGCAAAAGGAGATTCTTGAGTGGCCTCACCTAGCAGGTGGGCCCTCTGAGAGCAGTGTGTTTCCCCCAGCAGCTGGCAAAAGGGGACATCAGAGAGCTAGGCACTGTGGTGAGCACCTGTAACCCCAGATTAGGGAGGCCAAGGGCAAGAGGATCACCAGAGGCAGCCTGCGCGATTTAGACAGTCGCTGTCTCAAAATGAACAATAAAAAAGGTGCCGCTCAGTGGTGGAGCCATTGCCTAGGACGCACAAGGCCCTGGGGTCAACTTCCCAGTACTGCCAAAAAATAAAGAAAAAAAGAAATGCCAGAAAGATCCCAAAGGTGGAAGGGACTGGCTGTAGAGAAATTCTCCCTTGCTGCTTGAAGGTGCAAAGTCACATGGTGATGAACGTGGGTGGTCTCAGAACTGAGCAAAGCCCTGCTGGCGGCAACTGAGGAAGGGGTAATCTTGGGGGTAGACTTTGCCCAGAACTTCGCTGTGATCACTGTTACCCATACCCCATACCAGCCTGTAATGTCCTAAGCAGAAACCCTGGACATGCTATGCCAGACTTCTGACCCACAAAACTGGGAGCTGATGTAGAAACATTGACTGTGGTGGTTTTGAGCCCTAACTCTGTGGCATTTGTTGGAAGCAACAGAAAAAGACGGTGGATGACATGGATATTATTGTGGCTGTTTCCAACATTTTTCCTAATCCGTGTTTGACTTTTAACCTTATTGAACTTCTTGACAAATACGTTTTATGCTTTTATATAGTCAAGCCTGCCAAGCCCTCCTCTCTGGCCTCTATACTTCACATCCTGTCTAGCAAGACCTTCCTCATGCCAGGATGACAAGAGATTTTCTCATACATTCTTCTCATGGTTCTAGATTTTCTTAAATCCTTATTGTACTTGAAACTTATTTTCTGTGTACGATGAACTAGAGATCTAAGTATTTCTTTTTCAGAGGGCCAAAAAATATTTAGTGACTTTACAAATGCAACCTGTGTACAATTATGTAGCTTGTAATAGCGACCCCAACGTAAATCGCCTTGAAGTTCTCTTTAACTAATTGATTTTCTTCATTGGATTGGTTGTCTATTTTTCTTCAGCACTATTTCACTTTGACTATTGTAGTTCATATGATGCTTTGATACCGGATGCCTAAATTTCTTTCATTATCCTTTTCAAAGTTTTCTTGTGTATTCTTGTGTATTTGGTCTTCCAAGTGAGCCCCAAAGTCAATTTGCTAAGAATGAAGAGCATTTTGTGTGTGGATGTGGGATAATAATCAGCACGCTGTGTTATGGGAAAATGACAAGGAACAGGGCATAAAGCACAGCTATTTGAGTGGAGAGCAGAGAGGGAACTGCAGGCACACAGCCTAACTTCATTCGAGTATGTAAATATATCTGTGGAAGAATTCACAAGAACTGAGTGCGCTGATGCTGCTGGAGGGCGGGGGGGGGTGGAGCTGGGTATGGAGGGCAGGGATGACTTTACTGTGGAGCTCTTGAATTTTGAATTAGTGCTATTTCACAATAAGTAAAGACTTATGTTAAACAAGTTTAAGTTCATCAAAAACAGCCCAATGTGGACCTTAATTGGAACTGTATTAAGCTTGTTAACTTAGAGAGAAATGACATTCTTATATTATGCGTCTCCCACCTGGTGACATGGTTGCTACATCTATTTAAGTCTGTTCTGTGTTCCTTTTTTTTTTTTTTTTTTTTTTTTTGAGACAGAGACTCTCTGTGTAGCCCAGGCTACCTTGAACTCATGATCCTCCTGCCTCCACCTCCCAAATGCTGAGATTACAGGGGTGAGGCACCACACCAGCTTTGTTCCCTGTTCTTTTGTTGTTAGGTGCCTTTGAGATGGGTCCAACTCATAGCAACCCTATGTATAACAGATGAAACACTCCCTGACACTGTGCCATACCTGGCACTAGGTCAGTGCTTCTCTGCTATTCATAGGATTTTTTGATGGCTGACTATTTTGGGAGTGGAACTGCTGGGTCCTTCTCCCAAGCCTGCACCACCTGGTGTTCCCAGGCAGTCTCCTGTCCAAGGACTAACCAGGCTGACCCTGCTTAGCTTCTGAGACCTGACAGGATTGGATGCCAGGATGGTGTGACTGTAGACTCCCCGTTCTTTAGTGAAGTTTTATTGTTTTTCCTCAGATAGGCTCACTTCCTTCTTGTTGGACTCATTCTTAAGTATTTTATTGTTGTTATATCTGTTATGGATGAGATTTTTTAAAATTATAGTTCCTATCTAGGTATTACTTGTATAGAAAAAAAGCTACACATATGGACTCCTAATGTTTCTATTAGCTTTTTTTTTCATCAGTTACTGTGAATCTTCTAGGTAAACAATCGTATCACTGGTGGAAGATGAGAATTTTTCAGTACTTCATTTCCCAAATCCAATTTGCTGTTCTTTCTGTCTTCCGGCTTTCCTGGGACCCCCAGGGTTGCTAGCAGAGGCGTCATCTCACTCCTGATTCTAACATGATGTCTAGTGCTTGCCACGAAGTGAATTTTTCTTCTTAGTTTCTGATAAATGTGAAGAGCTTTCCTTTCCCTACTGGGGGAGAGTTGATGGGTTTTGTGAAACATCCATCTGGCATCCACCTGGAAAACCTTTTCTTCCTCTTTTAATTTGTTACTATAACGCATGGAATTAGTACATTGCATTAAATTAGTAGATTTCCTAAGTGCACATTATCTCTGAATTCCAGAGGTAAACCCCCACTTGGCTGGGAGGTATTTTTCTTGTAGTATGTTGCTGAACTTAATTTGCTAATACTTAGGATTTTCACACCTCATAAGCGGATGGCTTTACAGTTTTCTGGTTTTGTGTGTTGGCTTTTACTTACTGTAAGCGTTACTTACCCTGAGCACCGTAGGGCAAGCCTGGGGAGTTTCCCAAATTTCTGCTCCTGGGGGGCTGAAGACCCCTGGATGTGTTTATCCCTTGAAACACCTTCAAATGCCAGCACTTCTCCGGACTTCTCACAGCATTTTAAATTTCTTCCATGATGAAATCAGTAGACTGCATAGCCACTTTGAAATAAAGTACCAATTCCTCTGAATTATTCTCATTCTTAACCTTGTTATTTGTGTTACCTCTTTCTTGTTTTTTGTCAGGCATGCCTGTAAGTTTGTCAAGCTCATGAGTCATTTCAAGAAGTTATTTTTTATCAGATCAATTCACTTTTGATATTTACCTTCTTTTATTTTTTTGTTTTTTATCATTTTCTTCTTCCTACTTCTTTTGGCTTATTTGTCCCCTTTTAGCTTCTCAAATGAAAGATTTTGTTCCCAGTCTTTTGATTATGGAAATGCAAATAAAACTGTGCAAGATGGTGGGTTCTGTCTGAGTCTAGAAGTTCTCCCGGTGGGTGTCCATTGTCACAAATGTCTAGGGTCTATGACAGCAATGTAGACTCACCCCTGCGTGTCTTCTCCCTTGGCATTCTGTGAGCAGTGCCACCCTCCACTTACATTTCAGTCCTGTCATTCCTGGCGCAGGCTGCACATTTGAATTGTCTGGAAGGCTTTAAAAAAACAAAAAATCTAGAAACAAATCATGTTTGGTCCATCCCAGAACAAGCAGGTGAGAAGTCAGGCTGGCTGGTGCAGTGGTTTTGAGCTATCCCCCAGCTCTTCCAGGGGCAGCTGGGAACCCTGGATTAAAGGGCAGCCAAGGCCAGCTGCATGCTCCCTCTTTGGTGGTCACTGGATGTCAAATGGCCGAGATGCCCTTGACTTTCCTCCCTTGGCCTTGGGAATCTGAAAGTTGTGGGCTGTCCTCCCTGCTGGAGGTCTGTTCCGGCTGACCCTGCACAGCACTCTCCCTACACCTTCCTCTTCTGGAGTTTCTGGCTTGGAGACACTGACTGCCACGGCTCTGGAGCCTGTCTTTTGCCTCCTTCTCCAAACACCTGTGGCGTGAGTCTTGCTCTCGGCTCTGGAGAGGATTCCTAGGTTGGCATTTTAGTTCATGAATTCAGTTTTCAACAGGACTCACTTGTCTGTTCTGCATCATTTTTGGGGGGCTGATTAGACTCTTCAGTTCCCCATATCCCTTTCCCTAGCGCACAGCACACCCTCCTCTCAGCTCTCAGGGACACCAGCTGGCTCCCCGCATGCCCATATGCTCTTTCTAGTCTGGGTTGGGACCTGGCTGCTGTCTGTTGAGCCACAGATGGCCTGTCGGTGACTCACATTTTGACGGGAAGTTTAGCGCGTGGTGGGCGTGGCCTTCCTGGGGGCTTCTCCTGGGAAGGACCTCTACCTCTCACCATGGCCCCTCACAGTGGCAGCAGCCCCGAGGTCAGTGCTGAGAAGGGAGAAGCAGGCCTGCCTGCTACCACCCTCACCTGGCTGAGTGGCCACTGCTCTGGATGTCTCCTTATCACACGAGGCCCACGGAAGTGTTCGGATCTTTCCAGAAGCCCATCCACACCTTGAGGTGTGGCAGAGCAGAGCTGGCTAGCGTCACGGCTGCCTGGCTCACTGCAGGCGTGTGGAAGGTCTGGGGCATGTGGCTGTCTTTGGTTGGTCTGAAGTATATTGAGAAAATGGGGTTTCTCGGTTTCAGTGGATGTCACGTTCTTTCCTTGATGGAGTTTTCTGTTGATATAGAGGTACTGGGGAGACGTTCTGGAGAAATGCTAGGGTTTGACTGTGTCCCCCAAAAAACACCCGCTGGAAACTTAATCCCCACTGCTGACCGGAGGTGTTATGTTAGGCGGCTCCTCCCTGGTGATGGCTTTGTGCTGGTTGTAGGAGGCTCGAGCCTGCCAGGTCCCTCTCTCTAGCTCTTTCTTCCCTTCCCTCATACCCTTCTAAATTGAGGACGCAGCAAGAAGGCCCCTGACAGATGCTGGCACCTTGATTTCTGACTTTCCAGCCTCCAGAACTGAGAGCCATAGTAATTCCTGTTCCTTGTGGATGACCCAGTGAGATTCTGTTACAGCCGCGCAGAACAGACTGCAAGAAACAGACTCCAGAAACCTCTCCTGCACCCCTTAGCCTTCAAAATATTTCTTTCCACAACAGCTGGACACACACACCACCCTGTTTTCTTACAGATTTTTTTAGGTTACTTCCCTACCTTATTAGCAATTGAGTTAACAAAGGAAGTTGCAATCATCGAAATGCACAAAGACTGAAGCAGTAGCCATGGCCACGCAAGGAACCCACTGCTCACTACTGCCTGGGCTCTGTGCCCTCTGCTCCTTGAGTGGGATGTGGCCCCACTAAGAATGCTGCACCCTACACATGCCGCCCCTCCCGTCTCACTAGACCCACAGCCACCTATTTCCCATTAAGCTGCTGCCCAGACCCTGAGACTGCAGGACCTGGGTGGTGGCCTTTGCCCTGACCCAGCCTTTGTGCTCAGCCGGAAGGACCCATCTGCACCTTCCCACAAAGTCCCCCCTGCGGCCCTTTCCAATCCCCTGGTTTTGAGTCTCTGTTCCCCACTGTGGTTGGTTTCCACCTTTGCTGCTCTGCACACCTCAGGGTCTTTTCAGATATTTGTGGGCTGTCCTTTCCTAAAAAGGCAGGAGCCCCCTCTGGGAGCAGCGGCCCTGAGGACATAGTGCAGGAGGGGCTGCCTTACACTTCCTGCGCTCCTCGTTGGCGGCCGTGCAGGTCTTGGTGTAGAGCGTGCGCGCGCCCTGCAGCTCCTCCTCCTTCTGCCTTCTCTCGCAGGAGGCGATTGAGTGCTGGTCGTGGCTCTTCTCCAGCTGCATCTGCAGGTGGGCCAGGTGCTGCTGGACTCCATAGAGATTCACGCCCAGTTCCTGCCGCTGGACTCGGCTTTGCTTGGTGGCCACGTCCTGTGCCAGAGACAGAAACAGGGTCATGGGAGGCTGGCGCCCAGGATGGGTAGAAGGCTCAACTCTACGCACCAGCTCCTGGATTTCCAGCTTCAGCTTGTCTATCTGCCGGTTAAGGTAGCTCTTCAGCGCAGCCTGGAATCGGATCATCAGAGGCTGAAACGATGGAAAACCAGATGCAGTCACTCTCCTGTTCCCCTTGAGGCTCAGCCTAGGGGTGCAGGGCTCCCCCTTCATGTGCATGGGGGTGGGGAACACAGATGGCTTCTATTCTGAGTGCTCCTCAGATTTCCCTGTGGTTCCTAACTCTGGGACCCTCAAATTCAAGGCACCTGATGGTGTCATCCCAGGACCTGCAGAATGGAGTGAGCATTTTGGTAGAAGGGTGGTGAGCTTTAGTGCTCTGCCTGGTTTTACCAGGGCCCGAGGGTGGTGAAACAGTCAGGAAGCCAGTGTCAAACTAGTGCTCAAAGAGTTTCCCCCGTGTGGCCGGGGCTCCTTTCCTCGCTACCTGGAGCACCATGGCTTTTCAAACAGGTTACACAAATCAAAACTTGTCTTTGTGCTGGGTGAGGTGGCGCACGCCTGTAATCCCAGTGGCTGAGGAGGCGGAGGCAGGAGGGTTGCAAGTTGGAGACAAGAGGCAGTCTGTAACTTAGTAAGACCCTGTCTCAAAAAGTCAAACAAATAAATGGGCCGGGGGTGCAGCTCAGTAGTCCAGCACTTGCAGAGCATGCAAGCGCAAGGCCCTGGGTTCAACCCCCAGTACCACAAGAAGAAAACAAAACAAAACAAAAAAACACTCATCTTTGCCGAGTACCAGGAGGTGAGGATGAGGAACCCCGCGGTCTGGCTGATATCCTCAAGGGGAGGGGCTCTCAGCAAGGGCGCTTTTGGCCCTAACCCACCCTGCCATATTCAGCAAAGTCTGGAGACACCTTAGGTTGTCCCAATAAACAGGGAGGTGCTACTGGCATGTAGTGGTTTGGAGGCCAGGGATGCTATTCAACATTGTGGGATGCCCAGGCCCCACCACAGAGATCGGTCTGGCCCCGAATATGATCTTAGGTTGGGAAATGCGCATTTAGGTATATGGACCTAAAAGAACACACTCTCCAAAGAAGAAGGTGTAACCCTCGGTTGACCCAGGGAGATGGAACACAGCCCGGGGGGGCACTGTGCAGAGCCACAACAGCTGGACCCAGAGCAGAAAATTGCGTGGGTCATTCTTCACCTGCCCATGGTGAAAACAAACCCCACATGTGTTCCTTACGTGGTCTGGGTCCAAAACCACCAGCTGGGATCCCTCGTCTTCCGCCTCGTCACTCTCCTCGGATTCCACTCTGTCCACCATGGCCCCTTCCTCGGGGAGTAACTGTTGGATCCGTTCCAGGAACGCTGGCAGCTCTTCCTTGGAGGAGAGGGTGTCCAGCTCCTCTCCAGGCACTGCTGGGGAGGGACCATGACATCACTGAGGGCTTAACTGTTATGTTCTAGGAGAGCCAGCGGCAAAGCTGGTCCCACGTTCATGGGTGTGATGAAAAAGAGAAAGGGAAGACAGCCATCCCAATGGCTGAGGAGTTAGAGCATATTTACAGTGTCACCCATTCAGTGACTTAACATTTTCAATCAGGTGTTAAAGGTAGACATGGAAGCAATATATTCTGTGGATACTTTATGCATGAAGAGTGAAGTCAAAGGAGGATAGTTACTGGTGGACTCTGGAGTTTTTTTTTTTTTTTTTTTTTTTTTTAATGAGAAATGGCTGGTAAGATTGACAAGGAAATGATGTTATAAATGAGGCTTTAGTTACAGCTTGTCTATCCACATGGGTTAGAGAGATCCCTGTTCTGTTTGTGGGATTTTTTTTCCCTTAGATGGGGTCTGGAACTCCTGGGCTCAAAGATCCTCTTGTCTAAGCCTCCCAAGTAACTGGGGCTATGACGTCATGTGCCACCACTTACTTCCAGCTCTTATTTATTTATTTATTTTGGAGCTGGGGATTGAACCCAGGGCCTCGTACTCCTGTTCTATTATTTATTTATTTTTTTGCATTACTTGGGAGTTGAACCCAGGGCCTCATACATATTTTGCAAGTGCTCTACTACTGGACTGTACCCCCAGTCCTTTTTAAATTTATTTTGAGTCAAGGTCTTGCTAAATTATGCAGGTTGTCTCTGGCCTCGAACTTGTGATCCTTCTGTCTCAGCCTCTGGGGTTGCTGGGATGACAAGAGTGCACCCCCACACCTGGCCTCCTGTTCTGTTTGTAACTAGGCTAAACACGTTCTGTCTTCCTGTCACTCATGTAAAAGGTGAGGTTTTGTGGGCTGTGCCATCGTGCATTTGCATCCTGAGGAGCAAGTAGTTTCCCAGTCTGCTGTTCCACACATATAACGCAGGAACGCCGGTGTGAGGCAAACACAGGTGTGTGCCAGCCAGGACTTTCACACCCAGCAGACAGATGCATGTCGTGTGGGTGCTGTCACAGGGCTCCACTCCGAGGAGACCAAGAGGCAGCGAAAGGTGGTGGTCAGGAGCCTGGTGTTGGGGCATCACTGGCTCTCAATGAAGACCCTGTTCTGCCACTTACCTGGATAAGAGACCGAATGAACCTTAGGATCCTTGTTTGCTCAGTGGACAATGGTTCCTACTTTGCTGAGTTAGTGTAAGGACTAAATGAGATAAAACAGAGTAAGTCCTCTAAACATGTTATTCCTATCTGCTGATAATATCTCCGTCTTTAACCTCACAGCCTTCAAGCGAACAAAGTGCCAGGTGCCTGGTGCGGCCTCACCTGCCCGGAAGGGGATATGCATGTAGCTTTTCCCATTGCTGGGGCAGCCCCTGCAGCTGCAACGGTACCTGGCTCTTGTAGGAAGGGGTCCTCTGTGCTCAGGTGGAGCTCGTCCATGTCCACAGACACCTCACTCCCATGGCTCAGTCTGAAGCGGTGCTGGGTCCCCATAGGAAAGGGCTTCTGCTGGGGCTCCTCTTGGTGTTTTGCCTATGGCAAGAACAAGCCAAACTAATCAGTGAGGGCTGCTATGGTTTGGATATGGTTTAACTGTGTCCCTCTGTGGGTTCATGTGATAGCTTGGTCTCTGTGGTGGCGCTACTGGGATGTGGCAGAATCTTTAAAGGGCAAGGCCTAGGGGGAAGTCCTCAGGTCATTGGGGGCATGCTCTCAGAAGGTGGTTCTCATGGGACCCCTGAGATCTGCTGAGGGGCATTATAAAAGGAGCCAGCTGGTCCCTCCCCTCTCTGCTTCCTGTACCAAGAGGCTCTCTGCTGGCCCCTGCGTGAGGCATGAGGCAGTGCAGCGGAGGGACCCCCCCAACCCCCCTACCCCGGCCCACAGAGCCAGTGCTGTGGGTACCTGGGATTTCAGCCTCTAACCCTCAGAGCCAACTTCTTCTTCATAAGCAGCCTGTGTCAGGTTTTTCCTTATAGTAATAGAGAGCTGACCAACACAGGGCTTAATCACAACTGAGAACTTACTCCATTTTGATTAATAACAACATGAACATAAATCAATAGTGTTTAGGTATGTACCAGCAACAAACAATTGGAATCCATTTACAATTGCATCAAAAGATGAAAAAGTACTTAGGGATAAATCTGGCAACAAATGTATAAGAACGGTACATGCTGCTGAACAAAAATGAGAAGTCTTGCCAGGTGCGGTGGTGCATGCCTCTACTTCTAGTGACTTGGGAGGCTGAGGCAGGAGGATCACAAGTTTGAGGCTAGAGGTAGCCTCTATAACTTAGGGAGACCTTGTCTCAAAATAAAAATATAAAAAATGAGCTGGAGATACAGCTCAGTGGTAGAGCACTTGCAAAGTATGTGCAAGGCTCTAGGATTAAGCCCCCAAGTAGAGCAAAAAAAAAAAAAAATAAATAAATAAAATAAAATAAAAAAGAAAGAAGTCTTAATTAAATGGTAGTAGTCTGTTGCAACCTTTTCTCATTCTAAATACTTATTCATTTTTGTATTTTAAGGAAAATGTACCTGCCCAAGAAATCTTTATTAAACACAGAAGGATAAGGACTAATTTCACAGTGGGGAAGCCTGGCACTTGTCACTCTGGTGATCCAAGTGAATGCCATGAGAATGGAGCATCCTGAAGTCTGCACAGCATCATCTGTGGTGGTCCTGCTGTGGACCACAACATAAACCTCCTCATGAGGAAGCACCAGCAAATCTACATGGAGGACATCTGCAAGACAGCAGCCTGTCATCTTCCCCAGGTCAAGGTTATGAAAGTCAAGGGGATATGGTGGAGACGAAGGAGGTGTGATAGCTCCAGCCAACATCAATTCTGAACCCAGTCCCCTTGATATAAAAGTCATTACTGGGACATCTGGTAGATGTGAATAAGGCCTGAGTATTCCTTGGTAACAACCTGCAGCTGTAGCCCTGTGGCATCCGATCCCATCTGATCTCGGAAGCTAAGCAGGATGGGGCCTGGTTAGTACTTGGATAGGAGACCACCTGGGAACATCAGGTGCTGTAGGCTTGGGAGATGGACCCAGTAACCTACTCTCAGAAGTTAATCTGCCATTGAAAACCCTACAAACAGCAGAGAAGCACTGACAATAGTGTTTCACCTGTTGTACATAGGGTCACTATGAGTCAGATACAGACTCCACAGCATCCAACAACAACAACAACATTCCTTGGTAATGTAGTAACAAAATTCCAAGATTTTTTTGTCTTTTGGTGCTATGGATCAAGCCCAGTTCTTTGTGGATGCCAGGAAAGTGCTCTACCACTAAGCTATACCCCAGCCCCCAACTTTTAGATTTTGATGGTCGTGTTGTGGGACCCACACATAAAAACATTTGGAGGTGATGATGCATCAGATTGGCAACTTACTCGCAAATGCTTAAGAATGTAAAATGTGTGTTTTATTGTATTTTTTTTCTGTAAGCTTGTGATTGTTTAAAATGAAAACAATAGCCAGGTGTGGTGGCGTACACCTGTAATCCCAGCAACTCAGGAGGTGGAGCCAGAAGGAGCAGAGGTTCCACGCCAGATTCAGCCTATGCAACTTAGTGAGACCCTGTCTCAATTTAAAAAATAAAAGGGGGGCTGAGGGTGCAGCTCAGTGGCAGAGTGCTTGCAAAGCACACGTAAGGCTCCAGGTACAGTTTCCCAGCACACACACAAAAAGAAGAAGAAGAAGAAGAAGAAGAAGAAGAAGAAGAAGAAGAAGAAGAAGAAGAAGAAAAGAAATAAAAGAGTACAAGAATGTAACTATTTTCAGGGTTTTTATCCAGAACTGTGCTGCCCAATATGTAACCCACAGCAATAGGTGGCTATTTAAATGCAAATTAACTTGAATTTTTTCAAAATAGAAATGGAGTTCCTCCTTCTCACTCACCACATTTCAGGAGCTCCCACAATGAACACATAACCCCATGTGTGTCTTAGCCACATGATTGGGCCACGCTGCTCTGGAAGACTAGAGACCTAAACATCCTCTTGTGGATGGTAGCCATGTAATGTCACCAGCCTTGGGTTGGGGAACTTGGAAGAGAGGTCCAGGACTTCCCGGCATTGGAGAGGAGATTCTAAGACTAAATGGGCTAAGAAATTCCTAAGAGGGCCTGCAATTTCTGGTGATGGAGAATCTTGAAGTTCTTCACATAGAATCGTGATCCACATGGGCAGTAGGACACACACACAGAACAGAATTATGGGCTACTCACCGTGCTGCCTACAGAAGAGTCTGGGTGCATTTGCTCTTGCTCTGCAGAGATGGTCCCTCTGGATTCTGATGGCCTGACAGCCCTTCTGGAGGAAACTTCAACCGTCTCATATGGATAGGTAGCACCCATCTCTCCTCTGGGCTGCGCCCTGGGACTGACATCTGGGTAAGTGAGCTCATCAGAGCTGAGCCCTCTTTCAAGGGACTCGATGTCAGTGGTACTGACGTACAACTCCTCTTCCCCATTGGATTCATCTTCCCCTGCAACAGTGGCTTCCCCGTCATCTGCTAGTTCCTCTTGAATTTCGCCTTTGCTTTCCGTTGCAATGTCTCCTTCAGGACCCTCTGTGGCACCCACAGACTCTTCGCTTTCCTGGCTGCTGTTCTCCAGTGGTGATCCCTACAACATGGTGGCAGGGAATCCCAGGAAACAAAGTGTAAAGGATCATACAAGGTGCTTTGCTTGATAATTATCCTGATGGAAAACGCACTCTCAGGTGTTTCTGTATCGCTGAGGGGTTATGTTTCATGTCTTTATTTATCTACGCTCTTTGTTTTCTGTAATTACGTTGCCTGCTTCTTTACAGGACATAAGTTCTGGGATGCTCAGGGCAATCCATGAGTTGGATATCCTTGGCATTTCTGACTAATTACCGACACTTTAGGATGAGGCAGAAGGAAACTAAGTTTCTCTGTGCCCCATTTGAGCTTTTCTCAGTGCAAAGTAAAAGGATCACTGTACCACTGACCTGACAGAGTCCTGACTCTCTATACCTCCCACTAAATACGAGCCCAGGATAGTTTCCCAGAAGGACCTTTACCGTATGGCCTTTAGCATGCTGTTCCTTCTCTTGTTCAGAAGGCGATCCACCTTCCAGGTGAGCCCTGTTTTCAGAGAAAGCAGAACAGTTGGCAGGCGGGCATCATCTCCTGCAGCCCACACAGCTGTTCATCCACTGGCAGATTCTCCCCCCACCCCTCCCTGGCCAGCAGCCAGACCCTCCCCGTCACTCATCATGCTTCTCAGGTGCCCAGTCCCCAACACTCTCTCCGGGAATGAATGAAAAACACAATTATGGAAATATTAAAGGAAAGTACATGAGGTCACCTCAGAAAAGTCACCTCAGCTACACTGTGTCTGGAACAAAGCTAGAGACAAGAGGTACAAGCCATAGGAAATTGTACAAGAAAGGACAAAGCTTGAGATTCTTCATTGCCTTCTCAGCCACAGACATCATGCAAGAACCTCAGGACTTACATTTAGGATATTTTGGCTTTGTAAAAATGTAAAATACCAGTTAATTCTTTTTTTAAAAAAAACCAAACTAATACAGATAGTTGTTTCACCGACAATGAAAATCTCTATGCCATTCCTTCTCCTTCCCAAGACTGGTAACAGAGACTTTTCTGTGCATTTAAACATTGCCCCCTCAATTAAAGATCATACTATACCCATTGTTTTATGTTTAGTCTCTCCATATGATATAACCTGGGTGTCTTTCCATGCCAGTGCGTATAGACTTCTCCCTCCTGCCAGTACTAGGGAGACCCTGTGCATGCTGAGCAAGTGCTCTGCTGCTGAGCTGCATCCCTAACCCCTTGTTTATTTTTTAAATTTTGAGATAGGATCTCACTAAGTTGTGCAGGCTGCTTCTGGCCTAGAACTTGAAATCTTCTGGCCTCAGCTTCCTGAGTAGTTGGGATAACAATAGTTTGCCATGCAGAAAAAAAGAAAGAGGGGAGGAGGAGGGAAGGAGGGAGGGCATGAGAGGGAAGGGAAGGGAAGGAAAGGGAGGATAAAAAAAGAGAGAAAGAAAAGACAGAAGGAAGAAAAAAGGAAGGAACGAAGAAAAAGAAGAAAATAATGAACCAATACATAAGTTCATACAGAAAACAAAAACAAAAACAAAAACAAAATCGAATTCATCATTTCTATCCCTTTACAATGCCTGCAGTCGTAGCCCTGTGGCATCTGATCCCGTCAGATCTCTGAAGCTAAGCAGAGTCCGACCTGGTTAGTACTTGGATGGGAGACCGCCTGGGAACACCAGGTGCGGTAGGCTTGGGAGAAGGACCGGGCAACCCACTCCCAAAAAACAATCAGCCATTGAAAACCCTATGAATAGCAGAGAAGCACTGTAGTGTTTCGCCTGTTGTACGTAGGGTCGCTACGAGTCGGATACCAACTCGATGGCACCTAACAACAACAACAACAACAACAACAACAACAACATCCCTTTACAGGAGGCTAACAGCGAAACAGGCTGTCGGTGCGCACATCTTCACCTAATCTCTAAATGCGCTCAGTGCATGCCCCGGGACCAGACAGCGCCGACGTCTCCGGTGGTGCCGCCTGTCCCTTCAGCCTGGGACGGGGCACCCGTCTTTGGAGGAGGGAGGCGCGGAGTTGGGCCGGTCCCCATCACGGAGAGTGTCCCCCGTACCAGGCCAGGCCAACATCCCACGGACCCGCGCCCAGCTCTGCAGCTGGCACCGCAGAGCACGGCGGTTGCTATGGTTACTGTGGGGCGCGGAGTGCTGGGTCGCAGAGAGAGGCGAGGTCGGGGAGTAGGGAAGAAGGGCAGGCGAGGACAAAGGACCGGCGGCGAGCAGGGGCAGGGGCGGGCTGTGCGGGGGAACGTCGGCAAGGCCTGGGAAGTTGGTGGGGAAGGGACAGAGGCGAGAGGAGAGAGGCCTGGGGCGCAGAGGCCGGCGGCGCGGGGGGCGGTGGCCGCTCCAACACCTGTTGTCCCTTGGCCCCGCTCACCCGCCAGCGCTGTCGCCCGGCTCGGCCATCGCCCGTTGCTAGGCGACGCCGTCAACATCCGGCGGAGCGGGGACCGCGCGCGCCCCAGGGCCCGGGCCCGGCGCGGCCTCGCGCGGTTCACGCGCTCCTGGCGCGCGCCGCCCGGCCAGGAGCGCGCGAGCGCGGGCGCGTCTGCCCCGGCCCGGCCTGGGTCCCGGCTCTGCCCTGGGACTCGGTCTTGGGGGTGACAGCTGGGGCAGCGCTGATGCCCGGCCAACCTGGCACCGCCGCTGCCCGAGGGCGGCGGGACCCCTGCGCCCGGCTGGTGCTCCCCGACCTCCCGCCTGGTGGCGCGGGCGCCTTCTCCCGGGGGCCGAGGCGTCGGCTGGGCACGTGGCCTCGGGCGGTGTCACTAAGCTGGCTGTCCCGCCTCTGACCACAAACTATGAAAAACACGCACGCTGGGCGGCGCGCGGCGGGCGGGACCGGGATGCCTGCAGAAGCGCAGGGACCGCGCAGGCGGCGGGGCTCGGGCTGCACTCCGGGGCGCGCAGAGGCGGGGCGGGGGGGCCGGGGCGGGCCGGGGGCCGGGCCAACCTGCGTCCCCGCCCCGCCGCGCCTCACTGGAGCGGCAGCGCAGCGGCTGCAGCGGATCCCGGAGCCGTCGCGAATCCCGCCCCCGCGGCGGGACCCGGGTGCGTATAGAGTCTTGGCTGTGGCCGCGGGCACTGGGGCCACGGGCCCCCTCGGGCGGGGTGGCGCCCCTCGGGGGAGCCGGGGTGCGGCGCGCGAGACCTGTGGGCCTGCGGCCGCGGGGCACGGAAGGGGCCAGGGTCCGGCGGCGGCCCTGAGAGTCTCGGGGCCTGAGCGGAGCGGGGGCGCTGCGGAAGAACCCGATCACGTCGGGGACGCTCGGTGACCCCCTTTGCGGGGGGTGGCGCGCCTTGCGCTGGGACCGGGCCTAATTCCGGGAGATTGGATTTCTTCCTGGCTGGAGGCGCGGGCCGGGGAACTTGCTGTCTTTGTTCTGGCTGGATCGCCAGAGCACGCGGATGGGAACTTGCGGGGCGCCGGCCGACCTAGACCCTAAGTGTGCCTTCTGCGGCAGTGGCGAGCGTGCTCTTTGCCTTCGCGGCCTGTAGGGCGGATGGTCTGGGTTCGCTAAGATCAACGCAGCAGGATGCTCTCTGTTGTTTCCTGAAAAGGAAAAAAAAAAAAAAAAAGGATGAAAAGAAAAGAGAAAAGAATAAAGGGGGGAGGGGCAATTTAATATTGCTATAAATAACCTAAGGAACTCTGCTGGAAAGGGGTGTGTCTTGAAATCCTGTTGTCCCCACACTTGGAAGTTGGTGTCATATGTTAGCCGGGATCTAGTTCAGATTCCGTTCAGAAACAGAACAGAAATGACCGTGAAAGTCTCTCTCCTCCCTGTAAGTTTGTTTCCGAGTCTCTATCAAGGTCAAGGGAAAGGTGGGCCGGTTGGATACTCCCTTGACTGGATCCCGAGCATCTACTTGCTTTGCCGCTTGAAGGCACCTCGTTCTTTACTCTGGTTCTCACAGATGACCATGGGATGGGGTGTTTTGTGAGAATATGGGGGCTGGGGAACTCCATTTCACACCCCTCACCAACTGATTAAAGAACTTAAAAAATTTTGTATGTTAGTTTTAGAAATTCCTGGTTGGAACTATTAACATTAAAACTGATAGTGAGTATTAAACAACTTAAAGAACAGTGAAAGCTTTTGCAAGCAAAGGATGGGTAAGCTGGATGGGCCTTCCAGGATGCACTTCCATGGCGGGTCTCAGCTTCCTCTATCAGAGGCTCTAGGTAGCTGTGGTTTTTGTGTCTTCTGCAGGTTTTTGTGTCTTCTGTAGCCCGTTTTGCACCTGCATGAAGGGCAGAGCCTCAGAGTACAGCTAAGGAAAGTTTAACCTTGGGAATTATTTAATCCTCTACCAATTACAGTGGTTGTATTAGTAGCTTCTGGTAATTATACACGGATTGGCTTAATGCACAAAACAAACCTATGGGCAGAAGTGTGGATCATTACCATTTTATGTGGGAACACTGAGATTTATGGAAGTGACTTCCCCAAGTTTGTCCAGCTAGGAGTGATCCAGAATGGCCTCAGTGTAAGATGTCCCGGCTCCAGAAAACCTTGTGCCTTCCTTCTTGTAACTGGTCCACCGTTCGCAAGTGTGCATTCCTCCAAGTGTTTAATAAAAAGATAAGTAGGGTGCATCCCATGTCACCATCAGCCGCTATTATCAGTTCCCTGGAGTTATAAAGGGCCACCTGGGCTTCACCAAGAAGGCAGTTGAGAAGCCAGGCATTGAGTTTGCAGAACCTGCCTGCAACTGCATTGGTCTGTCTACCCCTAGTTTTCGGTAGCAAGGGGCAGTGGTTAGGACATTGCCTCCAAAGATAGACTGCAGGGTTCAAATATACCCTGCCATTGTACCGTTTAGTTCCACTATGCCTCAGTTTCCTGTTTGTAAAATGGGAATAATGCTACCTGCTTCAAAGGTTTGTTGCTAGGCTATCAGAAGCCCCAACTGCTGCATACAGTAAGTGTGTGTTACCGTTTATACTTACCGTTATTATTATTTATGGCTATCCTTTGGCCTTTTCTCGTTTAGCCTGATTAGTAAAAACATCGTGGTTTTGTTTTTTGATCCTTTGCATGTGGGGTTCATCAGGCGGAAAGCTGATTCTAGGCAGATGTGGAATTCAGCATTTCGGCCTGTTAACACTCTTATCTTTGTAACTTGTCTGGGGTTGAGTCCCTGCAGGCTGTTCTGGGGACCAGGACTGACCAGGTTGCCTGGCAACACTAATCCCCTGTAAAATTTTAGCATGTTTCTGCTTGGGACGGGGACTTTTTTCACAGACCTGATCCTGCTCTTGTAAGATTAGCTACCTGGTTTCATACCATGTTGTGGTGTTAGGGAGGAGAGCTGGCAAATGAGGGGTTTATGACGGGATTTTATGGATGTACGTGGTACTGTACAGCGTTTGTATTGCGTTTGTATTTGTGTTAAGTTGATGTGGCCGATAAGGCCAGCCTACAGGAGAGAAAGCCCGAGTTTGTGCCACTCTTCTTCCTGAAATATGAAGAGTCTTTTCATTCACTTCGGTGGTGGTCTCTGGCCACATGTTGGCCTTATTGGTGGTTTTTATCCTAGTCACACTTCGGGCATGCGGTATTGCATCTGTTACAAATCTACTTTTATAAGCAGAAATATGTTCTGGTGAGATTCGATCTGAAATAGGACCTTCAGCCAATCCTTGGAGTTTACATAACCATCCTCAGAATGAATGGAATCAGGCCACGCAAAGACTAAGTTAAGTTTCTGCTCAGAGTAACTTCTGCCTTAGAGCTAGCACAAGGAAAGGAATAGCACCGAAATTGTCCAGTTGGGACGACGCCATGGCCTTCTGTGGCTGAGACTGGGCAGTGAATACGTTTCAGGTATTTAAAGTCAGGGCATATAACAGCTGGTCTGTATGGACCGTGAAAACATAGAGACATGATAGGACCATTTCTGGTCTTCCTAGTAGGCCGTAGGAGAAGCCATCATCCTATAGGTGCTGGCTTGCACACTTTGGCTTATTATGGGCTGGCTTACTCACTTTGAGTTACCCAGTTCAGCATCTGATACCGCTGGTCAGTACCCTCACTAGCACTCTGGAGGGAGGAAAGGGCATACTTTATGATGTCCTTTCACCAGGCATCCTCCTTGACTAAAACGCTTTCTCTAAGTGTGGTCAGTTGCATAGCTTTGGGTAGTGTCCCTCAGCTGGAGTTTTGTCTTGTGGCAGATTAGCTTCTGCCTTAGCACAGATAGCGAGAGCTTTAGGTATTGCCACCTGTGTGTGCAACACAGAAATCAGATGGGCCTAATCTGTTTGGGATCGATTGTCAGTTTCCTGGTTGGCTTTGCACCCTTGTTACCTTTTGGATCTAGTCCTTCCTTGGTCCAGAGCCTAGCTCATTGCTAAGTTTAGCCTCTTTTTTGTGGCCTGACTTCTGTGACTCTTTAAGGGAAAATAAGATGCTGTGTTTGCAATCAAGGGACATAAAAGCAGATGGTCTCTCCTCGGAGGCACAGGTGTTGGGGTTTTCCAGGGCGTGGCCATGAGCAGAGTGCCAGCTGTGCAGTTGGAAGAGGGCCACTAGGTTTCCCAGCCTTGCTCTGCTGGCTGACAAGCCATGTCTCAAAGGTCCTTTTCCCCTGTGCTCCAAGATCCCTGCACTGTGTTAGCCCTCCCCACCTCAGTTCCTTCGTTTTTTATACAAGCTGACTGTCCTGGTCTCACTTCTTTGGGCCATATCCTTTCCCCTGAAGGCAAGGTTTGTGTGCAGGCCATGTATTTCTCTTCTGCTTCATTTTATTTTATTTATTTTATGGTACTGGGGGATTGAACCCAGGGTGCTTCACCACTCAGCTGTACCCCTAGAACCCCCTTTTTTATTTTATGTTTTGAGTCAGGGTCTTGCTAGGTTGTTCAGTGGCCAGCTGGAAACCCTCCTGCCTCCCTGTTCCTCTTGGCTTCCTTGGAGGTTCTGGAAGAGGCTTTTGCCTCTTTGGCCTTTGGTCTCAGACTTGCAGTCCTCCTGCCTCAGTGTCCCGAGTTGCTGGGATTATAGTTGTGCGCCAGTGCACCTGACTCTCTCTTCTGCATTAATCCCATAACTAGAAGTTAAGTTCAGCCAAGAGGACAAGGCATGTCACCCCCTCATTTCCAGGGGATTGGTCAGACCCCTTGACTCACAGTACTGGGATCCCCAAAAACAGGGCTGACAGGCTGGTTAGGGGAAGGAAGGACAGCAGGAAGGTAAGGGGAGCTGTGGCCCCATCACAGGTGCGTGGCAGCAGACCTTTTGCAGAGGGAAATAGTCTTGTTTGCGTGTGTTTGCTCGTGTTAATAAGACATCACTTGATTCTGCTCTTTGTTGCCTGGGCTTTGAGGGTGAAGCAGATGAACCGATTTCTACAGGCTACAGGGCAGGAGGCCAGAGTTCAGGGCATTTTGCTCTCTAGCAGTCTGCTTGTGACTAGGCCAAGGGGGTCATCAGCTGTGGGCTTCGTCCTGGGACACATTCTCTTCGTGTCCTGCAACCCCGCCTCTTCATCGCCTCCCTCCTGTAGCAGTGAGCAGCCACCCGTGGCCATGTGCTGCCTTCCTCAGGTGAGTGGGACCTGCCAGCTCCATGCAGTGCCAGGTCGGCTCTGTCCCACTGCCTGCTGCATCCCAGTGCCTCCCTCGGAACGGCTTGAGGCTGGGCACGTGGCACAGGGCGAGCAGATGGGAGGCTGGGGTTGTGTCTGTCACCTAGGCAGACCACCCTGTTCCTTCGGGCATCCTCGGAGGTTCTGGAAGAGGCTTCTGCACCTTTGCTCTTGTTTGCTCTTGCTGTCTTGGCGGGGATGGTGGAGCCCAAGACAGGAGGCCAGGTTCAGGGTGGGCTCGCGTTCTTGCTGCTCTCGGGACATCAAAGCCAGACTCTCTCTTGCCCTGGGCTCTCAGCCTCAGGCCTTATCACATGCCCTGTGTGGGCATTTGACAGCCATGGAAGAAGCAGATCCAAGGTCTCTGGTGAGTTGAAGTCCACCCTGCACAGGCTTCTTGCCTTGCTATGGTCGCGGTTGGCAGACGAGTGAACTCCAAAGATGTCCCAGTCCTGATGCAGGGCCCACAGGACCATGTTAGGTCATGGCCATGAGGATGAATGTTGCAGATGGAGTTGAGTTTGCTCAGCAGCCGAGCTCATGAGGGGAGATGAGCCTAGACTATCCTGGGGTAATTCCAGGGTCCTTGAAGGTGGAAGAGGGAGGCAGGAGTGTCCGTGTCAGAGCAATGGGATGTGACAGCTGGCCACAGCGGGCTTTGAAGTGGAGGAAGAGGCTGAGAGCCACGCAGTGCCAGTGGCCTCTAGAAGGTAAAAAGACTGAAGCACTTGCCACCTTGGCCTGCAGGAGGCTGTGGCTCTCGGGTACACTGATTTTAGCCCAGGGAGACCGTTTGTGACCTCTGGCCTCCAGAGCTGTAGGACTACACATCTGTGTTGTTTGGTGCTGCTGGATCTGTGGGACTTTGCTACAGCAGCTGCAGGAAGTTAGGGCACATGGAACGGGAGGGCTTTCTGAAAGGAACTGGGGGGCTGCTGTGTCATTTCAGGGTTGCTGGCAACTTTGCCTCACATCTAGGATGCTCCATGTCTAGGAGGGCTCTCTGCCCTAGAGTGTAAATCTCTCGGTCACTCTCTGGCTGTGAGTTCTGGGTAATAAGTGTCTAAGCTTTGTCCCTTGTGATGTTTGCTCGAGGAGACCCTCCCCCCGCCCCACATCACACCAGTTGCAAAGCTGCCTCTGGACCACGTGGCCATGGCAGTGGCTCCTGCTGGGGCGGAGGGAACAAGTGTGGCTAGCAGCCTGAGGCCTGGGCTGACTAGGCCGCCCCTTCCAGCCCCCTCTGGGTCTCTTCCCCTCCCATCCCCTCCTCATTCTCTTGGGGCTTCTGCCATCTCAGCAGGCAGCCCCCAGACTCCAGCCACCTCCAAACACTCCTGAAGCTGATTTCCGCCGCTGTTAACCCCCGTAACGTCACCCCGTGAGCTGCTGCGACCAGTCCATGGTCTCCAAAATGTTCTCATTTGCGAGAAGTTGCAGGTTGGCGGGAAGGAAGGACTCTGAGGACTTTTTGCTTTATAAGCCAGTGTATGTTGTTGGGGAGAGGCCGAGCTGTTCTTTCCTTTCCAATCACACAGTAGCCCACTTTGTAAAACCTGGTACTGAGGGGCCATCAGTGACTTAGAGCCTCACGAGATTCTGCTGAGGAAGCACTCAGTTGGGTATGCAGACCAGCACTGGGTTTTTACTTTGTGCCCTTTGAAAGCATCACTCATGACTTTTTTTCTGTGTACCCGAGCCGAGGCACAGTCTAGATCTTGGCTTCCCTCCATCTCTGAGTTCTTCATGCCAACTGCCAGGTTGGCATTGCTGTTCTCTCTAGCAGCAAAAACAGGCGTTTGGAAGGCCGCTGGGGATCCCATTCTGGCAGGCACAGCACAGGGGCTTCTCCAGGAGGCCTGGCACGAAGTTATTGTTGTTAGGTGCCATCGAGTCAGTATCCGACTCATAGCGACCCTGCGCACAACAGGCGAAACACTACTGTCAGTGCTTCTCTGCTGTTCATAGGGTTTTCAATGGTGGATTGGTTTTGGGGAGTGGGTTGCCGGGTCTGTCTCCCAAGGCTACAGTACCTGGTGTTCCCAGGTGGTCTCCCATCAAAGGACCAACCAGGCCTGACCCTGCTTAGCTTCTGAGATCTGACAAGATTGGATGCCACAGGGCTACGGCTGCAGGCTTTGCAGGAAGGACTGGATGATCTAAAATCAGTGGTACTGACATGGGCATAGCCTTTTTTTTTTTTTTGGCAATAATTGGGAATTGGACTCAGGCCCTTGTACGTACTTTGCAAGTGCTCTACCACTGGACTGCACCTCCAGCCCCTTTTTGTTTTATATTTTGAAACAGGCTGTTTCTAAATTGTGCAGGCTTCCTCTGGCCTCCGATTTGTAATCCTTATGCCTCTGCCTCCCCAATTGCTGGGATTACAGACAGGCATGCACCACTGTGCCTGACCCAATATAAGCATTTTAAATAAAAAGAAAATTTGGGGGAGGTAAGTTTTCGCTGTTGTCAAAGATTTGCCATTAACTGCCTCTCTAGCCACACCTCCCAGGATTGGCAATGATTGTTCCAGTTGCTCTTTTGATTTAGTTAACTCTGACTCCATGCTCGGGATGGGAAAGTCAGATATCTGTTCATGCCACAGTCTTCTTTCAGGATTACTGTGCTAATGTTCAAAGACTGTGCTCCAAGCACCTCTGCCCCCTGCTGTGTGCAGCCATTCCAAATATGTGACTCAGGGAAGGAGCTCAGGCTAAGTATTGGGACCTGAATGCTTCTTTTGCTCCGAGCTCCCCACAGGGGCAGCCTTTCTGGAGCCTGGCTTCTCCGTCTTCCAGGAGGAATGGTTATCTTTGCTCTCTTCTGACCCAAGAGGATGTGAGGTCCCTAAGGTCATGGGCATAAACCATCCTGCACTGTTGTACACAGGCCATTCAAGATCATGTGCACATGGATTCCAGGACCTTAGGACAGTCTCCTGTTAGACGGCTCAGGCTGCATGCAGCTGGCTCTCAGCCCAGCAACTCAGTGCTCTCTTTGAGGCCCTGGTCTCCTTTGTCCCACCTCTAGCAACTGCTCACGTCCTCGGATTCAGGCACACAGCTTGCCCTGCCCCTCTGGATGCATGCTTACTGGTGTCAAGCTCCTTTTTAAAAAATTTATTCCAGCTTGATTCCCTGCCCCCGCCATATCATGCTGAGTTTTGTTTTTATTAAAGACTTTATTCTTTTGAGCAATTTTAGGTTCACAGCAAAAGTGAGCAGAGGGGACAGAGATCACCCAGTTAACTGAACCCCTCCCCCCATGCATATCAGCCCACCATCATGCCCCACCAGGGCACCATGCTTGTTGTGGCAGATGAGCCTGCATGGACATCTTATTGCCCCAGCCCCACACTCTACACTGGAGCTCACTCTGGCGCAGGACGCTCCGTTCTGCAGGTTTGGATGATGTACAACACACGTCCGTTGTACAGTGTAGCTTCGTCACCCTAAAGTCTCTGCTGCTCTTCCTGTGCTTCCATACCCCCCTCCTTCCTAACTCTTAGGAACCACTGCTCTTTTTTGTTGTTTCCGTTTCATTTTTTGCTATTTATTTTTCTTTCTTTGAGACAGGGTCTTGGTAGGTAGCCCAGGCTGGCCTGGAACCCTTGATCCTCCTGCCTCCACCTCGTGAGTGCTGAGCTGGCCAGTGCACACCACCACACCCAGCACCACTGGCCTTTTTACTGTCACCATAGTTTTGCCTATTCTAGAAGGTCATATACAGGTTGAAAGCAGCCTGCATGCTTGGGATCGGTATTTTGGATTTCAAATTATTTTGGATTTTGAAATACTCAAATGTACATAATAAGATAGCTGGGGGTGGGGCCCAAGTCAAACATAAAATCATTTATGCTTTAAATATATATGCCTTATACATATAGCCTGATAATTTTGCACAGTAGTTTTATATTTATTTAGTTAGTTATTCATTTATTTTTCATTTCTGGGGGTTGAATCCAGAGCGTCATAGCTCTATCACTGAGCTGTACCCCATTTTGAGACAAGGTCTTGCTGAGTTGAGCAGGGTTTCTCTACCCTCAAACTCATGATCCTCCTTCTTCAGTCTTGCGAATTGCTGGGATTACACGTATGCGCCCCGGTGCCCAGCGATGCAATATTTTTAATGTACCTGTATTTTGACTGTTACCCATCACATAAGGTAAGGGATAGGATTTTGCCCTTGTGAGGCCATGCTGGTGGTCAAAAAGTTTTGAATTTTGGAGCATTTTGGATTTTGGATTTTTGGCTTGGCAATGCTCACCCTGTAATTGGAATGAACCGTGGGGTGCCTGGTCAGATGGCCTCTTTCCCTTGGCAGTGTGCATTTGAAGCTCTTCTGCGTATTTCCCCTGCCTGATTACTCAGTTCTTTTTGGCACTGAGTGATACCACATGGTCTTGATGTACCAGAGTTTATCCATTCACCTATTAAGGGACATCTTGGTTGCTCCCAAGTTTTGGCAATTACCTATAAAGCTGAGATAAGCATCCATGTGCAGATTTCTTTGTAATAGCCTTTTTTTTTTTTTTTTTTTTTTTTGGTTTTAGGTTTACAGAAAAATAAGCAGAGAGTACAGGAAGAATTATATACGTATATGTATAAAATGGGAGAAGGACCCAGCAGTTCACTTGCGAAACAATCAGCCATTGAAAATCCTGTGAATAGCAGAGAAGCACTGACATAGTGCCAGGCATGGCACAGGGTCTGGCAGTGTTTCATTGTGGTGTACATGGGGTTGCTATGAGTTGGACCTGACTCCACAACACCTAACAACAGTGTATAAAACCCCCCAACTATGTTCTCACATTCTTTTTTTTGTGTGTGTAATAAAGTGATATCACATCAAATCAACCACCTTAACCATTCCTTTTTTTTTTTTTTTTAGCAGTACTGGTGGTTGAACCCAGGGCCTTGTGCTTACATGCTGTGCAAGTGCTGAACCACTGAGCTGTTCCTTCAGCCCATTTTTTTTAACTTTTTGAGACAGGGTCTTGCTAAATTTTGCAGACTGCCTCTGGTCTTAAACTTGTGATCCTCCTGCCTCCGCCTCCCAAGCCAAACCGTTCTTAAGTGTACATTTCAGTGATGTTAAGAACATTCGCAGTGCTGAGTGACCCTCACCACCGTCCTGGTCCCATGATGAAGCCTGAGTCTGGTCCTCTGGCTGCAGCATGGACCTCTATCTTCCTCTGCACCTGCTCCTCGAGGTGACCCTTCCATGTGGCCTTGGGGACCGTGTCTTCCCTCCTGTCAGCTCCGTACAGGTGCCAGGACCCTGCCTAGCTCTTCCCATCCTCCCTGATGCTGCCTCCTGATTTTGGGACAGCTCAGCGCCCAGGGCCTCACCCCTGCCCCCACCTGCGGAGGAGGGGGACATGCTGTGTGTGATGGAGCTCGAGGCCCAGCCAGGACCCTGTGAGGTAATGGGTGCCCTGGACTCCCCCTGCTTTTTTGCCACCGGGTCGCCTGTCCTGAAGCCAGCTGGTTGGGTCAAGGACAGGGTCAGGTTCAGGGTGTGAGGCCGTGTACAGAGGGTGGCTGTGGGTCCTGTAGGCTGGTTCCGGATGGTGGGTGTCGGTGGAGGGCTTGGGGTCACATTTTGGATGGGGCCCTTTACCCCTTGGGCAGAAGCTGGGCTTCTCTGCAACATCGGGGCAGTGGAAGGCATTTGGGTGAGGCCGTCCCGGCCGCACCCCTTCCCTGCCTGGCAGCTCTTGTGCCTACTTCCTCCTTACCTAAAGCTGCTGCCCAGTGGGGAGCCCAGGCCTGCAGCTGCCCTTCAGCAGGGAGCAGGCAGCCGCACAGGTTCCATCACCTGAAGGGCCTGTGGGGGCCAGGATGCCTGACCTTGGGCTCCAGGCAGGTGGCTGAGTGAGAGCTCGGGAGCCATGGCTTTCTGCCCAGCTCCAGGTCACATGGATCCAGGTCCCCCGGGGGGAGGGGAGGTCGGACAGCATTCTCTGCACCTGTTTCCTTTGCCAAGAGGAAACCTGTGGCCTGCAGGTGACCTTTCACCTGGTGCCTGGTTCTGAGGGACAGCAGAGGTGCAGGCCTTGGTTGTGAGATGGCAGGATTTCCTGCACTCTGAGGCCAGGAGCTGGTGCTAGGCTGTGCTGCAGGGGGCACTGTCCAGCCCTGCCTGCACCCAGCAGCCTGGCCACACGGTGGCAGGAGGGCAGGGAAAGAATGGATCATTGAATTCTTTTTTTTTTTCCTTTTATTTGTATTTCATAGTTTTTTAATTAAAATTCTTAGTATACAAATCAATGAATTCCATTTGGGCATTTTTATACATATTTATCGTAGTCCTTTCTTCATGTTCACCCCCCACTTCCCTCTCTTGTTCTCCTTCCCCATCACTGGTCCCCTTCCTTCCCCTAAATAGTCCCCCTTCTGCTTTCGTACCTTATATATATATATTATTGTTAGGTGCCATCGAGTTGGTGTCCAGACTCATAGCTACCCTATATATAATAGGCGAAACACTATTTTCAGTGCCTCTTTGCTATTCATAGGATTTTCAGTGGCTTTTCGTTTTTTGGGAGTGTGTTGCTGGGTCCTTCTCCCAAGCCTAGAGCACCTGGTGTTCCCAGTTGGTCTCCCATCCAAGTACTAACCAGGCCTGACCCTGCTTAGCTTCTGAGATCTGATGGGATCGGATGCCACAGTTGTACGGCTGCAGGCTTTACATACACACACACACACACACACACACACACACACACACACTAAATCTAGGCGTATAAGAGAAACCACACAGTATTTTTTTTACCTCATTACTTGTTCTTGTTCTCTCCACATTACCCCCTACTTCCTCCAAATGTTCTCCCTTGTGCTTTGATGTCGTGTGTGTGTGTGTGTGTGTGTGTGTGTGTGTGTATACAAATCTAGATACCCCATATGAGAGAAAACATGCTATTTGTCTTTCTGAGTCTGGCTTATTTCACTAACATGATGCCCTCCAGTTCTATCCACCTCCCTGCAAATGACGACCTTGTCCTTCTTTCTGGCTGAATGAAACTCTCGTGTACATACACCACATTTTCTTATCCATTCATCTGTTGGCAAAAGTCTTGGCTGATTGCCTATCTTGGCTATTGTGAACAGTGCTGCAATAAACATGGGTGTGCAGGGGTCTCTGCTGGGTGTTGACTTAGATTCCTTTGGCTGCATAGCCAGGAGTGATGTACCTGGATCATGTGGTAGTGCTGTTTTTAGTTTTTTGGAGGAACCTCCATATTGATTTCTGTAGTGTCTGCACTAATTCACATTCTAATCAACAGCCTCTAAGGCTCCCCACCCTCCCCAGTGTTTGCTGGCATTTTCTTGGTGCTAACCTTTCAGACTGGACTGAGATGGAGTCACCATATAGTTTTGATTTGCATTCCCTTGTGGCTAAGGATGTTGAATATTTCTTCATATATTTATTGCCTATTTGTACTTCTTTTGAGAATTGTCTGTTCAATTTGTGTGCCCATTTATTGATTGGGTGACTTTTTGAAGATTTTCTTTTCTTTTTTCTTTTTTTTCTTTTTTTTGTGTGGTACTTGGGGTTGAACACAGGGCCTCGCACATACTTTGCAAATGCTCTCCCACTGGGCTGCTCCCTCAGACCATTTTTTAGTTTTTATCTTGAGACAGTATCTCACTAAGTTATACAGGCTGCCTCTGGCCTCACACCCATGCTCCTCCTGCCTCCACCTTCTGAGTCGCTGGGATTACAGGTGTGAGCCACTGTGCCTGGCCTTTTGAGTTCTTTCTGTAGTCTAGGTACTAATCCCCTGTCAAATGTTTACCTGGCAAGAATTTTCTCCTGTTCTGCAGTTGTCTCTTCACTCTGTGAATTGTTTCCTTTGCCGTATGGAAGCTTTTTCATCTCATGCAAGCCCCTTTGTCATTTCTTCCTATTGTTCCTGAGCTATTGGAGTCCTTTTCAGAAAGTCCATGCCTGTGCAAGTTTCAGGTTTTATATTAAGGTGTTTGAACCATTTTGAATTGATTTTTGTGCAGGGTATGAGACAAGGATCAAGTTTCATTCTTCCAGACAACCATTTTTCAATTGCCAAACTGGCAAAGATTTGGATCCCTGATAATGCCGGAAAACCACTTTGGAAATCCACTGGCTTCCATGTGTCAGAGTCCAGTTTATTCTGCCAGAGACACAGTCAGGAACCCCAGAAGTTACCCTCTGGAAATAGCAAGGTTGCTGAGGAAGATTCTTGTATATAGATGTGGAGTTTATTATTTAAGTAACAACCATTTGGAAACCAAATGCCTAGCAATGATGACTGGTTCAAACACTGTATCTTCATGTAACATATACAGCTGTTAAGAGGGAGCCTTGGCTTTAGTTTTGTAACTTTGCTAGTAACATGGTCTGTTCCTTCCTTAGGGCTGTCCTAACAAACTGACACAGACTGGGTACCTTAAACAATAGACATTTATTCTTTCATAGTTCTGGAAGTCAGAAGTCCAAGGTCAAAGTCTAAGCAGGGCTGGTTCCTTCTGAGTTTGTGAGGGAAACCACCTGTCCGGGACACACTCCCTGGCTTGCCGATGGCTGTCCTCACAGTCACGTGGCCTCTCCTTGTGTAGAGGTGTAGGTCTCCAAATTATTTCTTCTTCTTCCTCTTCTTCTCCTTCTTCCTCCTCCACCTCCATCTTTTCTTTTCTCCTTTTGAGATAGGGTTTTGCTGTTAGCACAGGCCATCCTGGCACTTGTTACACAGCCCAAGCTGGTCTTTAGCTCACGCTGACCCTCCTGCCTCTGCCTCCTGATTGCTGGGGTTACGGGCCTGCACACCACGTCTGGCAACACTTCCTCTTTTTTAAGGACTCCTGTCATGTTGGACCACACACAGGTGGCCTTGTGTGACCTTGGTCGCCTCTTCACATGAGGCCACCATCCGAGATGCTCAGGGTTGGGACGTCTGCATGTAAATTTTAGATAATGCACTTCAACCCATAGCACCCTGAAAATGTCTTTGTCATAAAACTGGAAGCAAGGTATGATATAATCCAGTGGGTGGGTTTAAAATTTTTTAATTATTTACTTTTAGACCGGCACAGAAGATAGTAGGAAATACACACGTAGTTTCGGATCATGTGATTTAAAGGATATGCGTTCTTTATACTTCTGCAATCGTGTTCCATAATTTTTTAAGCTTTTCCCCCCTGGTCTGGGGGGGTCACACTCGAGGCTTTTTGCATGACGGGCAAATGCTGTGCCATTGAGTTACACCTCCAGCCCCCCCAAAGACTTTTTCTTTTTCTGAGACGGTCTTACTGTGTAGCCTAGGCTGGCCTTAAACTCTCCATTTTCCTGCCTCCACCTCCTAGGTGCTGGGATTATGGGTGTTCACCACCACCCATGGTGTGAAAAAAGTTTTAAAGTTTAAAATTATAGGTCAAAGTTTCTCCCTTTTAGTTTGATGGAGACCAGAGGTTGGGAAGTAGATTAAATTCAGATGAAAGAGGCTCACGGAAGAGCAAATACATTTTAAACATAAATAAGAATCATTTTCTGAGAGTGAGTGGTCCTGGCTAATGCTTAACAGATGGGCTCTCATTTGTCCCAAAGCTGCGGTGTCTCCAGAGCTGTGTGGGAGGGGGCACTTGCGCTCCCAGCGGTCTGGGTTAGGGAGGAGGCCGAATGCCCACGGGAAGGACAGAGGTTTTCCTGCCCCTGCGTGGACCTGGGTGCCGAGAACCTGTTCTCTCCTTTGCAAAACGGCAGGGTGCGCCTGGCTGAGCTGCAGCGCGGCTGCCTGGCTGACAGGAAGGTGGCGTAGTTTGAATGCTTCTGTTTTTGGAATCTCCCTCCAAACTTCCAGCACATTCTTTTGATTATCTTTCGTGGTGGCAAAACATCGTCACATGAAGATGGTTTTGATTTTTGGACACAGCTGAAGGTTGTTTGCAGCTCAGTCTGGTGTTGAGTGTGGTTACCTAAGTCATGCTGCCAGCCGGGGTTCTGAAGGAGGTGCCCCGTCCCCGCCCCTCCTTGGCCACATCCTTGGCAGCCCGAGAGCACCTGAGTGGCTGGTAGGAACTGAGGTGTGCTTAGGCCACACAGCAAATTTGGAAGACTTTTAAGAAAGTAAACATAAAACCGGGTGTGGTGGCGCATGCCTGTCATCCCAGCGACTTAGGAGGCAGAGGCAGGATGGTTGCTAATTTGAGGCCAGAAGCAGCCTGTGTAACTTACCAAGACCCAGTCTCAAGACAAAAGAGTAAAAAATGGACTGAGAGGTAGAGCACTGTAAAGCACACGTAAGACCCTTGGTTCAACCTGTGAGTATAGCAAAAAAAAAAAAAAAGTAAAAATAGCCCGGCATGGTAAGTGCATGCCCATGATCGCAGAAACTCGGGAGGCTGAGGCAGGAGAGTGAATTTGAGGCCAGAGGTAGTTTGCCCAACTTGGCGAGACCCTGTCTCAAATAAATAAATAAATAAATAAATAAATAAATATAAATAAATAAATAATAGGTTAATTAATTTAAAAAGGGCTCGAACACCTGCCTAGCAGGCACAAGGCCTTGGGTTCAACTCCCGCCTAGTACACCAAAAAAAAGTGTAAATAAAAAGGATGTAAAATTACCTCACTAATCTTTTTTTATATATGATTATAAACTGAAATGATATTATTTGCAATATACTGATTTTAAAACATGATTAAAATTAATTTCATTTGCCTTTTTTCCTCTTTAAAATGTGGCTACTGGGAAAGTTAGAACAGTGTCCCACTTTATATTAGGCATGGCTGGCCTACAGGAAGGGGATCCATCTTCTTCTGTGGCTTATTAACTGACCTTGTGATTCTGGAAAAATTCTTGAATCCTGTGCGTGTTCGAGACAATAATAGCATTATTAGAATAGATGTGGAGCCAGGCGCCATGGCACATGCCTGTCATCACAGTAACTCAGGAGGCAGAGGCAGGAGGATCACAGGTTCAAGGCCAGAGGCAGCCTGTGTAGCTTAGGGAGACGCTGACTCAACACTTAAAAATGGTGAGTCTGGGGATGCAGCTCAGTGGTAGAGTGCATGTAAAATATGTACAAGGCCCTAGGATCAGCCCTTCCAGTACTGCAAACAAAAACAAAAACAGAGTAAAGATGTGGCTTTTCAGGTGGTTAATGGGAAATGCACCGCAGTTCCTGATGTCTTGGTTGCTCTGCCGTGGAGCGTGATGAAGTTTGGGCAATAACTGTAGTGATTAAGAGGAGGGAGGGCCACCCTCAGCCAGAAGTGGCCACTAGGTTGCCCGGTGAGGTTGGTGGGGGCATGAAGATTATACAGAAGTTGAGCTTTAGTGCGTATCAAGTTTCTTTGTTACCCAGCCACACCTATCAGTTTGGTATCTATGGTGGCTGTTACCTTACAGAGGCAGAATTGGGTGGTCATGAGAGAGACCCGCCATGGTATTTTCAGTTGCATCATATGCTTATGAAAACTAGACATTGAATAAGGGAGACAGGAAAAGAATTAATGCTTTTGAATTATGGTGCTGGAGACAAGTATTGAATATACCATGGACTGCCAAAAGAACCAACAGATCTATCCTAGAAGAAGTGCAACCAGAGTGTTCCTTGGAAGGAAAGAAGGTTAGCTAGACTGTGTCTTACATATTTTGGACATGTAGTCAGAAGGGACCAGTCCCTGAAGAAGGACATTATGTTTGGGAGATTGGCAGGTCAGTGAAAAAAAGGAAGACCCTCAACTAGGACTGACACAGTGTCTGCAACAATGGGCTTAAACATAAAAAAGGTCGTGTGCCTGGTACAGTGTCAGGGAGTGTTTTGTTCCACTGTACATAGGGTGGCTTGGAGTCGGACCCGATTTGATGGCACCTAACCACAACAACAAGAGAAACTATCAGCCCCAACGAGCTGCAAGTGTTTGCTACTGGCCTTTTGCAGAGCAAGTTTGCTGACCACCGGAGCAAGGGGTGAACTTTATGCTGTTGCCCACAGTGGGAGCATTGAAATGGGGAGAGGCCCAAGAGGGGCTGGGTTAGGGGGCCAAGCAGATTGGGGCCCCCGGGCGCAGTCTAGATTTGGGAGAAGACTCTGTGGCTCAGGGATGGGCACTGAGGAGCGGAGCTGGGTCATGACTCCCAGGACAGGTCATTTCCAAAGGCCATGGGGCAAGCCACCTTTTTTGATGGCAAGGGGCAGGGAAATTGTGAGACCATTGGGTTTGAGGAGAGTTGGAGGCTCAAGAGAGTCAGGGGCTTGGGAGAGTTGGAGGCTGGGGAGCAGAGCCACAGGTCAGAGCAGGGATTATGCGGCAGAAGGTTAAGCACTTAGCCACTTGATCCTGGGACGCGTCTTGGTCCTGTCCCCTCTGAGACCTGCCCCTGCTTCCTGCCAGGGTGGGGCCAGTCCTGCTGAGCTCGCCGGCACCCCCACACTGACCCTCTGTCCCAGAGCTTGTCCAAGCCCTGGAGGCAAAAAGACTTAACTTAGGGAACATCTTCAGCCAGCTCCAGATTTTTGGAGAAATGTGAAAAATGCAGAAAGTTCAAAGAACACCACAAGACCCTCCACCCATGGATAATATTCTTAGGTGTTTTTTGTTGTTGTTGTTTGTTTGTTTTTTAAGGTACTTGGCGGTACCTAGGACCTTGCACATACTTTGCAAGCACTCTACCACTTGGCTGCAACCCCAGCCCTTTTTTATTTTTTAATTTTTAATTTTGAGTCAGAGTCTTGCTGAGTTACACAAGCTGCCTCTGGCCTCAACTCACCATCCTCCTGCCTCTGCCTCCTGAGTTACTGTGATTACAGGCATGCACCACCACGCCTAGCAAATTTTTTATTGTAGTAAAATATACATAAGTGTGCCATTTTAGCTGTGATTAAATAAACAGTTCAGTGGCACTAAACACGTTCACATCCTGCAATCATCACCACTGTCCATCTCCAGAGCTTTATTTTGTTATTGCAGTACTGGAGGTTGAACCAGGGCCTGCCCTGTAGGTTGGGCTGCAACCTGCGCTTTGAACGACCACCCCAGGGCCTGTCCTGAAAGTCTCAGTGGAGCCAGGGCTGCCAAATGGAATTACTCCCCCCACACACCTTAAAGCAGGCTAGAGCTCCTTTCTTCCTGCATCCTTGACAAATGGTGGTATCTTCAGAGTTAACACTGCTGTTTTCCAGGTTGTTGGGTGTTGGATTTTTGTTTGGAACTGGGAATCTCTTTTCATGTTTATCAATTCTTTAATTTTTCTTTTCTGTGACTTGCCCATTTTCTCTTTTGGAATATTGGCCTTTTAAATGATGACTTTGTAGGAATTCTTTATATATTCTGGATACTGATTCTCTTATTTTTAGGTTTTTTTGCTTGTTTTGTTTTTGATTGTATGGAAACTCAGGTCCCCTAAATATTTGTAGAACCCTAGGTCAGGATCTTGGAGTATACTCAGGGTTGGGGAGGAGGAGGCCAGAAGGATGGGAAAGAGGAGAGGGTAAGAGGTGCAGGAAAGAAGGGCTCATTGGTGCTGCCATGAGTGCAGACTGAGCAAAGAAAAACCTTGGAGATTTTTAGGAGATTGCTGTTAACTGGGCTGGGATTTAGCTCAGTTGGTAGAGCGCTGCGCTGCAGTCCCTGAGGTCCTGAGTTTAATTCCCAGCACCGCAAAAATGGGAGAAGGGCCTGGCAATCCACTCCCAAGGCAATCCCGAAACAATCAGCCATTGAAAACCCTATGAGGGTCGCTATGAGTTGGATACCGACTCGACGACACCTAACAACAACAAAGCTTGGAAACAGGTTTCTTCTAGCCTGTGGTTCTCAGTGGGAGCATTTGGCCCCAGGGAACATTTGACCACACCTAGAGACATTTTTAGTTGTCATACTGGGCAGAGAGGTACTGAAGCTGTGTGGTAGGTTGATTCCAGGGATGCTGCAGAGGACAAAGCATGACTAGTGGAGGTGGAGACCTTGGCCTGCCCTGTACATAGCCCTGTGCTACCAGGCCCCGGTTCTGTGGTGAACTGGCATCTATTGGGTACCTGATGGTATGAAGCAGGACCCGGCGGTGAGACACCCTGCGCACGTACATGACCTTGACTGTGGATGCCTCCCTTCATCTCTTCTCTCTTCCTCCTCCAGCAGGTCTTGACGAGCCCTGCCTGGGCCAACGCACCCAGAGGATGGAAACACGCACCCAGCAATGTCTCTGGGCCGTCTCCTTCGCCGGGCCTCCTCCAAAGCCTCAGACCTCCTGACCCTGACCCCCAGCGGTAGTGGCGGATGCCCCTCTATCCTGGATGGAGAGATCATCTACTCTAAGAACAATGTCTGCGTGCACCCGCCTGAGGGCCTGCAGGGGCTGGGGGAGCACCACCCAGGTGAGCCTGGGGAGGGGAGGCTGTGTCACCAGCCTGGGGTAGGGGATGCTCAGAGTCAGGAGTAAGGGGCAGAAACTCCCAGGAAATCACAGGCCCTCTTTGCCCTCTCCACTGGGCCCCCACCATGTGGGAATTAGGGACCAGGACTCTTCTGGCTCACCAACATGGAAGTGGGGAGGGGGACCTTTCCAGACTCTTCCTGTTGGACCTCTCCATCACCTGTGGTTATTTTTATTGTAGTAAAATATACATAAATGTGCCATTTTAGCTGTGTTTAAATAAACAGTTCAGTGGCACTAAACACGTTCACATTCTGTGATCATCACCACCATCCATCTCCAGAACTTTATTTTTTTATTGCAGTACTGAAGCCAGGGCCTGCCGTATAGGTAGGGCTGCACCTGCACTTTGAAAGACCACCCAGGGCCTGTACTGAAAGTCTCAGTGGAGCCAGGGCTGCCAAATGGAATTACTTGCCCACCCCCCCCACC
>VMDO01004772.1:76712-120568 GCA_007922755.1 Pedetes capensis | reverse complement strand
AAAAAAAAAAAAAAAGAAACATGTAATGAACAAGGGGTTAAAATGATAAATAAGCATAGAGTTCAAATATCCTATGATAGCTTATCATTTATGAAATACCTGAGAAGAGATAGACCTTCCAGGTATTGGTTATCTAAAGATAGTAAAGTTTGTGCTTCGAACTATGGGCTATTATGATGAACAAGTGTGTGTAAAACTGTATATATTCTTACTACTTGCATGACCTAAGCCTAAAAAGACTGTATAAAAAACCTGAGCTATCTGAGCAATAAACAGAACAGAATCACACTGCCTCCAAGTTGCTGTCTCTGTCTCCCATTGCTGACTCCTCAACCGCCTTCAGGGACCCCTGGATTCTAGGCTGCAGCTGGTCTGCGGCAGTCTGGTACCTGTTACAGGAGGCTGGTGAGAAGAGGGGTGCACACTTGCCCCCATTTACTCAATAGGTAGAGAACATATAGGTTTTCCTTCTTAGTTATACCGAAAGGAGTTAAGAATCTTAGGCAGAATCAGGGAGTAGGGCCTAGAAATAGAAAGTTATGAGACAAAGCCATGAGGAGGGAAACAGTTATGGTACACGAGTTTTAGTTAAGCTACCTAAGTGTCATTTTCTTAAGACCCATTCTTCAAAAAGAAAAATAAGTGCCCATGTGACCAACAATCATCTGACTGATTAATTTTTAGGTAGAAAGAAAGGAATAAATGCCCCTTTAATTCTATTAGGCCAACATACAGGTACCCCATAAGTGAAGGCCAATCTATGGGAGCCAGTGCAGATAGTACAGTCCAAAAAGACCATAAAAATTCCTAGACAACTGCCCACTTTGGCAGCTCACTTGGATCCCCTCCACAGTTGTGGAGGCTTCCCTCTGCTGTACCTTTAATAAAACTCCTACACTTTCACTTGCCTTCATGGTCTGTGGAATTGAGCAATAGTACCACCCACCAGGTCCCAGGACACATGAATTTGTGACCTCTGTTCTCTCTGTCTTCTCTTTGTGGCCCTAACTCCCTGACTATGTGGGCAGTCTGGAGTTGGGCCAGTTCACCTTGTCTGACTATATTCTCCTAATATTGTCTGGGTCTCTGTTTTTTCCCAAGGCATAAACATGAGGTGTCCATGAGGCAAATAGACCTTGACTTTCTGCTCAGTGTCATCAGCCTTGAAAGGACCACTCTGCATATGAGTTTACAGGATTCCGTCAGGGCACACTTGCTAATTTCCAAAATCTTCCAGAAGTGTGGATGACCCAATGCATCTTTCTTCCCATTCCCCTCATATTCATTTAAGGACATGTATCCCACAGAAATCCCAAACCAATCAGCCAAGATTGACAGCACACCCGTGCATCCATGACAGTGTAAAGTACAAGTGTGGTCCGATTCCAGCTATATCCAGGATTATAGGACCTCCAGGGAAGAACCCACCCATAGAGGAAATGATCCTGGGCTTCTGGCCCAGTCTAGTTTTTCCTCACGGTGTGACCCGAGGCATGGGACACAACATTTCAGAGTCTGTTTAGGCTTCTGTGAAAACAAAAGGGTTATACTTCACAGAGGTGTTGGGAGGATTAACCCTTAACTGGTATGGTCAAAAAACTTGACATTATCAGTATCGTGGGGTCACCCAAGACCTCAAAACAAAAAATAATTTTATTATTTAAATTTTTTAAGATTTAATTATGTTGTTATATGAACTAATACACCTTTAAAAAGGTACTAATATAATATTTATTGGTATGACAGTAACTATCAAAAAAAGAATTTTTAAGGCACTTACAAAATTCTAATCAGTTTTAAAAACTACAATAAAATCAAATTAAAACTAACAAAAATTTTCTTCATTTTATAAGGTAAAGATCCTAAAAATTATAAAGTCAACACTTTTTAAGAGATCAGTCATATAATATGGAAAATGACATGCAAAATCAATGACTTAAAGAAAATAGGAACAATATTTTTAGTCTGGGTAAGTGCTTTATCTCCCCAGTTATTACATATAAAATGTGTATTAAGATGAAGCTTACAAATAAATTTTGAGCAGAGACTACATATTTGTTGTCTTTTTTTTTTTTTTTTTTTGGTCATATAAATGATATCAGCAAATAGTAACACTAATAAAAAATAACCTATGTAATTAGTATCATGGGGCTATATGGGACCCTGACCAGTGAAGCACTTATTTGCCCTCAGGTAAGTACTAACAGTGGTGCACATCTGGTCCTGCCTGGAGTTGAGACATAATGACATTACATGGAACAACATATTCTTGCATCAGTTAGGAATTTTTAAAAATAGCAAAATTTAGTCTCTGAAGTCTTTTTTAACCTCATGATACAGTTAACAAAATGCTAGTGCCTCCAGCACACAGTCCAGAGGTAGGTATTCCATAGATGTCAGCACCCTTCCTCATAGCATATCCTGCTGGAGAATCAGTGTGGAAAGAGACTAGCCGGCAGGTAGTGAGCAACAGTGCATCTGGCTGGGGAGAGGGGCAGAGGGAACTTCAGCAGGGTCACTAGGTGAATATTTGTCCCAAGAAAGGCACAGCACCATTATGAGGGCCACCTCCAGCCAAATGAGCTTCAGCTCAGAAAGAGCTGCTATATGAGCAGCAGCCACAAGTCTCTGGGGGTGGACATGACAGCCACCAAGCACTCAGCTGGTTGAGCCCAGCCTACCCAGATAGTGGACAGACAAACAGAGCTGCTGATAGAATTAACGAGGCAAAAAAGACATTGAAAGCCTTCTTGGATGTATGCAATCATTTCTTAGTACATGTACCATACAAGTAAGTTATATAATAATTATAAAAAAAGTTCACTACAGAAAAAGTTTTGATCTTAAACATAGTTGGGACCCAAGGATATATAGAAAAATATTACCATAAAAAGACAAGCAAATGGAAGAGAAGTCTTCGGTGGGGGGGTCAGATGGGGGGAGAAAGTGCACAAGAGGGTAAGGGGGAACTTATCTGTGTAATGTACAACAAAATGCATATATGGAAATGTCACAATGAAATGCATGTCAGAATGAATCACATTAAGTTATACATTAAAAATTTCCAATAAAAATAGATATTCATATAATAATCACATATACATATAGTGATTATAGTTAACATGTATTCAGTCTCAGGTACTATTCAAACTGCTTTATCTGGACTGATACAAATTCTTCAGAATCATCTCTTCAAAACAGATACTATTATTATCGACACTTTAATGAGGAAACTGAGGCACACCATGTTTAACTGACTTGCCCAAAGACACACAGCTGGAAAGCTGCAAAGTTGGAATGCCAAATTCAATATCCTGAGCAGTCTACATCCAAAGCCAGTACTCTCAGCTGCCACTCTATGCTCCCTTTTGTTTGTATTTTTACACCACTGGGTTATAACCAAGGCTGCCAGCTATCTGCACTCCTGACCCCCTCTCCCAGGTTCTGCTTCATAAAAGTCATGGCTCATCTTGGGGCCCACAGTTACACTGTCCCTTTCCCTGAGTCCCCAGAGTGCCTGCCACATACACCAAGGGTTGTCAACTTCAGGATCATATGACTCATCACCCTCACCTCAGTTTATCAGATCCTAAGCAGCCACCATAGGTCCGTTAGCTGCCCTGACACAAAGGCACTGCCTAGAGGGAAAAACTAGACCAGCTGTCTGTCTGGGCACATGAGACACAGAGAGGGTGATGCAGAAGGACAGAGACCCTCTGAGGTGAGAAGCCATACTTAAGACCAGACAGCAAGAGCTGAGGATGTCTGTGCCTGGGTGAGGGAGTAGTAAGAACAATGCATGTGATGTGGCAGTACATGACAAGTCAACATGCATATAGAGATTGGGTTTCAGGGTCTACAACAGACCTGAGTTCAAATCCTTCCCCTCTACTTTTTATTGTTGTCTTTGGTAAGTCAGAGCTAAAACCAGAGACAAATAATACTGCAATTAAGCTGGGTGCTATGGCACACACCTGTAATCCCAGTGACCCTGGAGATGGAAGGAAGATGATTGCAAGTTCAAGGCCAGAGGCAGCCTGCACAACTTAGCAAGATGCTGTCTCAAGTTTAAAAAATTTTTTTAAAAAGGGGCTGGGAGTGTAACTCAGTGGCAGAGAACTTGTTAAGTATGAGTGAGGCCCTAGGTTTAACCCCCTAGTACTGCAAAAATAAAATAAAAATAAAACAAGAAAGGGCTGAGGCACAGCTCAGTGGTGAACTTGCCTAGCATGCATGAGACCCTGGTTGTTCAACCTCTACTGAAAAACTCTACTGAAAAAAAAAAAAAGATGACAGTAACAATAATAATAATAGAGTAATTAAAATGATATAGAGGGGATTCTAGGGTCAGAGTGCTTTGGTTTGAACCCCAACTGTAGTACTTACTAGTACCTAACTTTAGGAAATTTTCTTAAATTCTCTGTGCCTCAGTTTTCTTATCTGTAAAATGGTGATGATGTCAGTTGCTACCACATATGCTTGCTAGGAGGATTAAATGAGGCTTATGTGAATATATCTAAGTGTCTGGGACCAACTTGGACTGGAATGTGCCATAGTTCATGGTAAATGTTCTATTTAGAAGAATGTCTGGCACATACAAATCATGGTATCATTTAAATAGATCTCCTTCACAGGATTGTTGTGGGATTTTAAAGAAGCAGCGTCTGAAAACGGCATGGTGCTTATGTGCAATGAATCTCTACTTCCTTTTCTTGTGATGAAGACAAATTTTAAAAAAACAGCATTCTCCACCTTTTGGTTACTTCTTTTACCCTGTGCTCCCCACTGCTCTGCACTCCCTCTGCTTTGACTCAGCTCTGTTCTGGGTACCCAGTCAGTCAGCTGGGGGTGTGGGCAGCACATGCTACACATTCCAAAGCACTTTCTTATTTATGAGCCAAGGATGCTGAGAATAACAGGGCACTGGTGAAGGCGAGGGCAGGGTGGATCTGGCTGCTTTGTGACCTTGACCAGGCCCCCTTCTCTGAGTCAAATCTTCAGCTGTAAAGGGCCATAACGTCCTTACCCTCTGGCCTCACAGAGCTGCTATGAGTATGACATGAATTTACTCTTGCTCAGAGGGGCTATGAGCTGTCATTCTCCCAGAAGGATGTTTCTCATTCTTCTGTGTGTCCCAGGCCAGAGCCTCCTGGGTAATCACCAACCTGGCCCCCACTGGGAGAAGGAGGGTGAACAGGATTGAATGCTACAGGGAAGCCAAATTTGGACGTGAGTTAGGAGCTTGGCTAAGGCAGGAGGTGGAAGGTGGCCAGGGGGTGGGGGAGGGGAAGGATTGCTCTTCTCACTGCCTGGTAATGACACTGATGACTGTGAGTCAGGGCTCCAGCAGTGTCCTTCCCAGGTTCAGGGGCTCACTGCAGGCACAGACAATATACTTCCTTTCTCTATAGTGAGCCCTGGGCTCCAGGAAGGGGGAGCCCATCCAGAGGAGCCAGGCAGGGGCAAAGGGCAGAACTGTGGACTGCCATTGGGCATGGGGGGGCAGAAATCAGTCAGGGATGTGTGAATATGAGGATGAAGAGTGGGGGAGATCCTCCCACAGACAGGCCCCTGGGGCTGAAATAGACAGGAAAGAAGCCACAGTTGCAGTGCTTCCTGTGGGGAAAGCACTTCTGGTTAGAAAGTGCTTCCCATTCATTATTCATGCTTTCCTTTCCCCACTGGAGTCCAGAGTCTGTCCTGGAGGAGGGGGGAAGGAGGAGAGTACACTGAAGGTATGGGGAGAGGGGAAAGCTGGCTCAGGCTCAGTGGACACCGAGGAGACCAAGTCCCCCGGAGCAGTGACTGCTGTGGTCGAGTGTACACTGCACTGCACAGCCACAGAGTGTACCATTCACATGAGCTCTTCAGCCTCCACTGGGAGCCCATGAATGACAGTGGAGCCCAGAATCCTCAGCCAGGCAGCTAAGCCAGTTCACTGGCCTGGCCTGCCCAGAGCCAAGGCTGCAGAGAGGAAGCATGAGCCTTTGTCCTCCCTGCTGGAAACACCTTGATAAGGCTCATTTCGGAAGCTGCTATGGGAAGCTGGTACAGAACAAGTCAAAGCAGCATGTTGGGGAAAAAAACCCCCTCCTGCTGCATGCCCATTCCTCTCTTGGTGCCAGCTGCCCCATTCAGCAACCCCTCCTCTAGCTCCGCCCTGCTCCAACAAAGACTGATATGCCAAACCCCACTGGCAGCAGTTTGTGCAATCTTAGAGCTTCTATTCTGTGGAACATCGTTGTGTCCCACATGCTCCAGGGCGTGTGAGTACCTGGAAGCACAAGTGCACATGGGTGTCTGGGAACAGATGAATGCCACAGCTGTGAAACTGAAAGGAATGTCTGCTGGATGGCCAGGGACCAACTGAAACTCTGCTTTCTGGGTTCCTGGGATGCATACAGATTAGAAGTCAGATCTCTGGGGAAAAGTCCACAAGCTGGCCCCAATCTGATGATAGAGACTAGATACTACCCCAACAGGAGGACAGGAGAGGAGAGAGAAAGTCCCTAAAGGTTGATGCTGGTGACAGCTGGCCCCAGCGGCTAAACTTCCCCATCCTGTGCCCAAGCAAGGGTAGGATCCCTGGAGGGGTGGGGGCTCCTCTGCCTCCAGTGGCAGCCAGTCTACCAGCCCAGTCTCTGATAATGAGCAAAACCAAGGAGCAAAGCCATGCCTAGGCCGGACAGGAAGAGCCAGGTTATAAATAGGCCTGGGACCAGGGCTTCTTGGGAGAGAAGCCCGGGCCTGCAGCACAGTGCTTTGTCGCCCACAGTGTGAAAGACCTTTTCTAAGGGATGCAGAAGGAATGAGAGGAGAGATATTGGTCTGCCTTCCTGACCTATCTTGCTGCCAACCGGGGCTCAGCTTCCAGGCCCTGGAGGGGTGCTGCTCATCCACCTCTATCTCACAGCCTCAGTTTCCCTCTGGGGTGCCCATCTCCGAGGATGTGTGTCTTTCCAACATTCAATCTCAGTCTGACACAGCCGGGAAGTCTAGTCTCTCACTCCTAGGCACTCTTCAGGGTAGACAGCCTTGGCATCCCCTCTCCAACTCCACCCTTGGCCCACCCTGACCCCCAGGGGGTGTCTTCGGCCCCTCCTACCTGCAAACACAGCGGAGCAGTAGGCATCGCTGATGTCTGTGTCCGGGGTGTGGACGTTCTCGGCGTAGAGGATGAAGACCCTCAGCATTGTGGTTCGCGTAGGGCTTGGGCGACCCCGGAGTGAAGAAGGCTGAGGAGGCTCAGGCGCCTCCCGCAGGTCCTGTCAAGGAGCACGGCTGGTTCCTCCCGGTTCAGAGCCGCTGCACTTAAAGGGAAACGGGCCAGCCCTGGCTGCCCCAGTGGGCCAGGCTCGGTTCACCCCACCCCCCCCCGGTTGCGTTAACTCGGCGGGTCAGAGGGCGGTGCGAGAACAGGGGCTCCTGTTTATTTCCCGCCCCCACAGCCCGACTCCAGCTTCACAGAGCTGTAATTCAATGCGCCGACCGCTGGCTTTCCCAATGACACGGCACTTTACACCTGGCCGAGGAACAGCGGATTGGGCGGCGGCTGCGATGGCCGGCGGCTGGACCAGGGCTCTGGGCACCCTGAGCAGCAGAGATCCCTCTGGTGGACAAGAGAAAGGCTTGGCCCCTCCCCTGACCGTCTACCTCCGGCAGAACGTAGCTCCAAGCGTGTAGTCCGCTCCCGCTGCGGAGATTTGATAACTCTTGCCAGAAGCCAGTCGGACCGCCTTGGGAAGGAAGAGAGATCCAGAAGACTACTGAGGAGCAGGCGCTGGGCCGACGGTTCCCTGGGAACTTAGAATTTCATTGGCCGGCAGCACAGCCACGTTAAAAACTTTGCCTCCTTTTCTGGTTGTAAAAGTAACACATGCTAACTTTAACACAAAAAGCATGAAGAAGGGAATGTCTGGTTTTCAAAAACAAAAAAATTATTATTCGAATATTTGCCAACCTAGGTCTTTCCTCTCTGAATGTGAATTCCAAATATATGTTGTTGTTGTTTGTTGTTAGGTGCCATCGAGTCGCTATCTGACTGATAGTGACCCTATATACAACAGGGGCAGTATTGTCAGTGCTTCTCTGATATTCATAGGGTTTTCAGGCAGATTGATTTTTGAGAGTGGGTTGCTGGGTCCTTCTCCCATCTGAACGTATATAGGCATGTAAATTACTGACATGGAATTTGATATGTAAACCAGGCTGGCCTTGAATTTGTATCGATCCTCCTATCTCAGCCTCCCAAGTGCTGAGATTACAGGCATGCACCACCACGCCCAGCTTCCCACTTTCTCATGTAGCATTTTCTTGGATCTGCTTAGTGGTAGAGCACTTGTCTAACATCCTCAAGGCCCTGGGTTCAATCCCCAGTAAAACCCCACGCGTTCTTTTTAAACAATCTTTTCAATAGCTACATAATTGCTGTCATATCAATGTACTAGATTCATAAAGCTTTCTCATTGTTACACATTTAGGTCCTTCCCAGATCCTCACTATTATAATAATAAGGGATTTTTTAGTAATTAAAATTGGGATATAAACCTATTTGAGCTCCCCTCTGCGCTAGTTTCTCAGATTGGATTCTCAGTGTTGGAATTCTAAGGTTACAAGACATGATTTTTTTTTTTTTTTACGTTCTAGTACTTGCTAAACTGCTTTCTGGAAGCTATGTAGATCCACACTCCCAGCAGCCTGTGACTCATCTTCTAAAGACGGCCATTTGGATGGGTGCACAGCTGTCACAAAACTTTTTCCGGAGCAGTTCGCTGGGGCAACAGATCCACCCAGGCTAGGAAAGGCCACTGCTGCAGGGGGCTGGTTTTGCCCCATAGAAAGGCCATAGGAGACAGCAACACATCCCCAAAGATCATAATTTCAAGATTATGACAGGAAACATTTCCTGCAGTCATGTAAGATCTTTTGGCAGCAATTTGTGCCTCCTGCTTTTCTCTGTCTCCAGCACAATATATGGTGGTGGGGAGAGCAGAAGGGGGGATGAGTTCAATCATTCATGTGAGAGATATGTGTCAAGTCCTGTGAAAAGTCGGACACTGTCCTGAGTGATGAGGATGCGGTGGTGAGCAGAAGTGACACAATCCCTGTTAAATTATAAAATTTAATCTCTGGTACCTCAGAATGTAACTATATTTTGAGATAGGCCCTTTAAAGAGACAACTGAGTTAAATTGAGGCCATTCCAGTGGGCTCTAATCCAATCTGACTAACGTCCTTACAAAAGGAAGAAATTTGAGCAGGCCATGGTGGCGCAGGCCTGTAATCCCAGCATTTGGGAGGCTAAAGCCTGAGGATCATGAGATCAAGACCCTGTCTAAAAAAGAAAAAAAAAGGAGGAAACTTGGACACACAAAAATAAACTAGGAAGGTATGCACATTGAAAAGCCCATGTGAGGACACAGGGAAAAAGCAGCCATCTACAAGTCAAAGAGAGGCCATAGGAGAAACTACACCTGCTATAGACATCTTAATCTTGGACTTCCAGCCTCCAGAATTATGGTGAGAAGTAAATTTCTGTTATTTAGGCCATCCAGTCTGTAGTATTTCATTAGGACAGCCCTAAGAGCTTCCACTGCTATGGAGGAAATTGGCATTGATTGAATGATCAAATCAATCATGTTGTTGTTGTTGTTGTTGTTGTTGTTAGGTGCCATTGAGTCAGTATCCAACTCATAGTGACCCTGTGTACAACAGGGGAAACACTATTGTCAGTGCTTCTCTGTTGTTGATAGGGTTTTCAATGGCAGATTGATTTTTGGGAGTGGGTTGCCAGGTCCATCTCCCAAGCCTACAGCACCTGGTGTTCCCAGCCAGTCTCCCATCCAAGTACTAACCAGGCCCAACCCTGCTTAGCTTCCAAGATCTGACGGGATTGGGTGCCACAGGGCTATGGCTATACCAATACAAATCTATAAGTGCAATTAAGAACAGAAAATGAGGGAATGTGTGAACATACAGCTGCTGGGAGCTCTCATCTAGTCCCTGGACAGTGAGCACTATTAGAAATGGAATATGAAGGCCAGTTAGAAGTTCGCTGGGCAAGACTGAAGTCGGGGTAGAGGACAAGAGTACAAGAAATAAGGGAGTGCTCTGCGTCAAGGCCCTGGGAAGAGTGGGAGAGGAGAGAACCAAATAACTGGAGTATAGATTAAAGGGTGGCAGGGTCAGGGAAGTAAGGCTGGAGAAGAACCGCTGGGCTCATAGGAAGCTGCCTAAGGTCTGCTAAGTCCAGAGAAGTGGAAGGATCCCATTTGCTTCTCAAAAGCTCCCTCTGGGGCAGTCTGTGGTAATTTGGTGAGACCATGTCTCAAAAAAGTAAAAAAAAAAAAAAGGGGGGGGGGAAGAACCAAAAAAAAAAAAAAAAAAAAAAAAAAAAAAAAAAAAAAAAAAGCTCCCTCTGGCTGCCCTTTAGAGAAGGAAGTGCAAAAGACCAGAGAGGAGATAAAGAGTTAAACAGTACAATGTTTAACAAGGAGTGTCAGCGTGAAAGATATTGGAGCCTCCAACCAAGGCTGTGATAATGAAGATGAGCAAGTAAGGCAAAGCTGGGAGGAAGGAGGGAAACCCTGCAGAGCAGGTGAAGTAATCAAGTCTCTTACTATAAAACTTGGCTGTTCTGTGTTGCTGGATAAAACAGCTTTGGCTTAGATAAAGTGATTGATTGATGTATTCATTCATTTACCAATATTTATTGATGCTTTCCCTGTATGTGGTAGGCATTTGCCATATTCATGTTTCAGGGAAAGGTACCAAGTAGAGAGTAAAATTTAACTGCATTTGGAAGAAGGGCAAAAGGCCCTGCTGATGTAAGGAAGGCCCAAATTATGATCTATTTTTAAAGAAGTACAGTTTGGCTGTATGCAGATACATAAAGTAAAATGAACCTGCATTAAGGGAGAGCTAAAACTGGATCTAAACAGCACCTGACTGCTTGTTAATATGGTGTGACTAAAGTGATTTGAAAAGAATCTATTTTCTTTCTGAGTTTAACATCTTCCCCACAAGTCCTCTACTTTATTCCTATAGTAGGCTTTATTCAAACTTTTTCTGTACAGCCAACTCTATTCCACAATGCGTAGGATGTGTTCGATGTCTTCTCTGTCTAAAAGAACCTCTTTCTCTGAGCCCACCTAAGCTGTACCAATCAGATTGTCTCTCCCAAGAATTTGGAAATGGGAGCTGACATGACAGAATGGGAGGCTCTGAAGCAGCAGCATGCATGGAGAAGTGGAGGAAGTTCTGCATCAGAGAGAGATTATGAGCAGGGTGAGATAGGGAGAACAAGAGACAGAGATAGCCCCCTATGGTTGTTGTTCTTGTATCCCACTCCTCATGAGGCTCCTTGTCCATGAGGGGAGAGAGAGCCCTTGTGATGGTTATTTGCCATTATTGACTCCTAGCTTTCAAACTCTCCTTCCTAAAACACCCCATCCTCAACCCCTCGTGAATGGTCTTGGGAGATGGAAGTGGCTTCTTCACTTTTGGAAGCTTCAGACTCAGGGACTCCTGCTTCCTGTCACTGGGTGGCCCAGGTTCAACCAGTTAGTTGCTCTGCCTAGCACTTGAAGTAAATCCTTGGGGAGCTTCAGGAAGTCAGATGTGGCAGCCTCAGTGACAGCAAATGATCAGCATTTTCCTGCTGGAGGTTGGAGGATCATAAGTGTGGCTCCTGCCACCTGAATCCTATCCACTTCCCAAATCAAGGCCTCCAAACTCCCTCCATTAAGGAGCCTCCCAGGTCCTCCTGAAATCCTTTCTTGCTTACAATACCCAGGCTGGGTTGCTGTAGCTGTAGCCAGGAATCCTGACTGACAACACCCAGTGTCTTTTCTGGTACTATATTTGACAGTGCTTCTCTGCCATTCATACAGTTTTTAATGGCTAATTGTTTCAAAAGTGGGCTGCCAGGTCCTTCTCCCTAGTCTGTCTTAGTCTGGAAGCTCAGCTGAAATCTGTCCACCATGAGTCATCCTGCTAGTATCTGAAACTCCCATGGCATAGGCTTCCAGCATAATGAATAACAGTGTGGTAGATTTTTAGGGGGAAAAGAACAAAGAAAACACAGAATGTATTTTTAACCAAAGAGGTAATGTGAAAACACTGCATGATTTCTATGTTCTCTATTTTCTGAAAAAGCCACACTGATCTTTGTGAAGCCTTCTAAGAACCACTGATCTTGCTTATTCTCTGGTCATCTCACCTGCTGCCTGAGAAAATATGCTGACTGTAGGTGTCATGGTTTGAATATAAAATGTCCCTCAAAGGTCATGTGCTTTAACATTTGGTCCCTAGCTGGTGGTGCTGATTGTGGAGGTTATGGAACTTTGGGAAGTAGGATCTGACATGGCAGAAGTGAGTCACTGGGGGCAAGACATTGAGGTTTTTACCTCAACCCCTGCTTCCATTAAATTCTTTTTGTTCCTGATCTGCCATGCCATAAGATCATCAGCCACAGGCCCTGCTACTATTATGGACTGATGTTCTAACCATTATCTCCCAATAAATATCTACTCCTCCCTAAGTTTACCTCTATCTGTTTCTCTGCTACATTGACAACAGTTGACTAATAGAGTAGTGTCAAACAGCTTTGATTTCCCATGAAAGGGTCTTTCCTGAGAACATACTATATAAATGCTTAGCATATTACTATCTGTTCAGGCATGGTTATTGATACAGAAGGGAGTGTGCTCAGAAGGGCTGGCGGTAGGGTCTTGTTGTCTGAAATTCCCTGAAATCTTTCACTCTATCTGAGCAAGGAATGGAGAGCAGGATATCTGCTGAACTGCAGGAACACAGCTCTGGGACTAATATGTAGTGGAATGGATGGCTGGATGACTGGAGAAAATCAAAGGAAAAGTGGCCAGGGAAGGCTACAGCTGTGTGCTGGGGAAGCTTCAGTCCTTGGAAGTTCTCTAAGCCTAAAAGCTCCCTTCTGTTATCTCTCTGACCTTGGGCATAAACCCTGCCTACATGCAGACATGACACAGCTCTGCCTACATGCAGTGGACAGAATATGCTAACACAAATAATAAATAACCTTTCCCTGTTTCACAAGAAAATATACTTCAACCCAGTTTTTCTCTAACTCATAAGAATGTTTAATGTTATGGTAAGAGCCTAATAAAAACAGCTTGAGACACTCAGGGACAATGCACCCCAAGGCACTGGCCCTCCCTTCAGCCTCTCTGACACTAACTATTGATGTGGAGTAATCTTTTTTTTTTTTTTTTTTTTTTTTTGCAGTACTGGGATTGAACCCAGGGCCTCGCACCTGCATGCCCTGCAAGTGCTGGACCACTGAGCTGCGCCCCCAAGCCCATTTTTTACTTTTTGAGACAGGATCTCACTAAGTTACTCAGACTGCATCTGGTCTCGAACTTGCCATCCTCCTGCCTCTGCCTCCCGAGCCACTGGGATTACAGGCATGTGCCACTGTGCCTGGCTCTGGAGTAATCATTTTTGCATCTGGTGACCCTATGGCTGCTGGACAGTCATGACACTAATACATGTGGGTTAGTCTGTGTGCACAGTCTTTCTTTTGAACCTATTCCAGAAGATGAACAGTCTCTAGGCAAGATGAAAGAAAGCCTGCACACATACACTATTCCACACATACATACAGGAGTGGTTAAGCATATGTGTCACTTGTCTATACATACATTGTGATGGTCAAGTGTGGGCTAATTTGACTGAGCTAAAGGATGCCCAGATAGCTAGTAAACATTGTTCAGTGTCTGTGAGGGGACATCTAGAAAAGATTAGCATTTGGACAAGTAGACAAAGAAAAGAAGATCCACACTCCCCAGTTTGGTTCAGGCATCATCCAATTTGTCAAGTGCTTGAACAGAACAAAAAGGTGGAGGAAGGGCCAATTTACTTTCTTTTCATGAGCTGGGCTGCCCGTCCCCTCCTGATCTTGGGCATGAGAGCTGGAGCCTTCAGCAGCCTCTTCCCTAGGCCTTTGGACTCTAACTTTCCTGGTTCTCCAGCTTGCACATGGCATATTATGGGACTTCTTAACCTCTATTACACTTTAGGCCAACTCTCATAATCCCCTCTCTCTCTCCTCTCTCTCTTTCCACGTTTTTACTAGCTCTTTTTCTCTGGAATCTTGAGTAACCCACACACACGTTAGGCTTCTAAGGAAGCAGACTCTGAGTCAAACAAAGCAGTAAAGTGAGAGACCAAGTAGGAATTAAACTTTTTTCCAAAGTGGGGTTATCTTATCTTCTGAAAAAGGTCACAACATCTCAGACAGCATCAACCTTAGCAAAGGTGAGGAAATCTTTCAGGTCCCATGTAGGGAATTATTTGGACACCCCCAGGGTGGACGGGGAGGGTACACCAGCTGAGGCTTACTCAGTCCAGGCAGAGGTCTGAGCCCTCCCCAGATCCTGCCCTGTTCCTGCCCCTCCCACCTCTGGTCACCCTTAACCCAGGAACCTTGACTGGGACCTATTTGACTCATTAAGAACCAATATGGCTACCCAAGTCCCAGTTCACTTTTCACCTACTTTTTTATCCTTCACCTATTTTACACCCACCCCTCCCATCAAGTGATCCAAGATGGCCCCCAACCAGCACAGCTCTGGCATGGCCTCCTTCAACCTGATTGGCCACCCAGAGCCACATGATTGGTTATGAAGGGATGTTCAGTGATTGGTCCAGCCCACACCTAACCCACCTATTGTAATTGCACTCTTCCAAATCCTCACATGTAGAACTGCCCCTCCTGGCATGAGCCCCTCACTGGTTACACCCTAGTCTGCAACCCCACCCAGAGAATATATAAACCAACCACTGACTACCCCCAGGAGTCCTTTCATCACCTTCATTCTGACCACCTTGATTGTGATCATCGCACCTCACGCCTGACTTCAGGACCAGCAACAATCTCTGCTTCAATTGTCCAGACCTTCAATCAAGCTGCTGAGAGGTAAGACTGCAAGAGCCAACAACAAAGACCTTGAGCAAGACAAGAAGAGCTCTCAATCCCCCCATCCTGGGGAGGAGGTGAGTGGAGAAGATGACCAGTGAGAGGCAAGATCATTGGATTCCACCAACATTGGCCACTCTCATGTAGGATCTGTACTCCCGAATTATAGGTGCTATTAAATAAAGGTTTCTGTTTGTTACTGAAGGCTCCCGAGGTCCTTCTTTGCACCATTGACCAGCTCTTGCCCACTCCCAAGGGTCCCTAAGCAAACTGGTGTTGAGGTGAAGCTCCATGATCTTTTGCCAGGCCAGACGAATCTCAACAGTCCCAGGAGTAGGCAGAGTAAGGTGCTGGTGCTGATGGATGCTCTGCTGAGGTGCAGAGTAAAGGCATATGCAGAGTTAATACAGGCAAGGGAACCAGGCTGAGTGTCCCTGCTATGTGTATTAGGGCATAGAGGAGCTAGAGAGCTTTCTGAAGCTCATATACTAAGGATTCCTATTGATTCATGGGAAGAAATTGCCAAAAAAGGCCTAGGGAACATCTACAGAAGTTAAGAAGGCAAAAAGTTGAGAGTACTTTCATTGTTTCCTCCTTGGCTAAAGACCAGGACTTTCAAAAAGAAAGGACATCAAGTGATGTAAATAAAGCTGAGTGCTGGGACACATATCCATAATTCTAATTACTTAGGGGTGGAGCTGAGGCAGGAGGATGGTGAGTTCAAAGCCAGGGGCAGCCTGCCCAACTTAGATCCTGTCTCAAAATAAAAAATAAAAAAGTTGCTGAGTATGCAGCTCAGTGGTAAAGCACTTGCCTAGCATATGTGAGGCCTTGGGTTCAATCCCAAGTACTATAAAGGAGAAAGAGAGTGAGGCAGATAGACAGACACATACATATATACAAGTCAGATGTGGTGGTGCACACCTACCAATCCAGTACTCAGGAGACAGAGGCAGAGGCAGAAAGACTGCGATTTCAAGGTCAGCCTGGGCTACATAGTGAGACCTTGTCTCACAAAAACATAAGTAAATAAATAAATAAAATGTAAATATGTGATTTATCTGTGATTTGTTAAAGCATTGTCAATCTGCAGGTTCCTGTATCTGAATCACTTTGTAAAAATGAGATATCTGGGTCCCTCTCCACTTTCAAACCTTTTGAATAAAAAAATCTCTGGGAGTGGCCTAGAAATCTGGCTTTTAAAACCTACTCACTTATTCTCATGCAGACCAAAGGTGAGGAACCACTAGTCTACATTGTCTCAAAGAACAGGCTTGGCTCTTTGGAGCATAAACTAAAATGCCAGATGAACATACTCAAGTCCAGAGGGAATACGTTTCATGAGGACTGTAAAGACTATTTGTCTGGAATTTGGCTTTAAGTGGGAAAAGGGGATTCAAGAGAAAGGGAGATATGATAGTTTAGATATGAAATGTCCCCCAAAGGCTCATGTGTTAAAGGCTTGCTCCCCACTATAGCAGTGTTCAGAAGTGGTTGGATCATGAGGGCTCTACTTTCGTCAATATGTTAATCTATTGATGTATTCATAGCTGAATGGACTATTGATGTATTCATAGCTGAATGGTGGTAGAAACCATAGGAGGTGGAGCCTAGTTGGAGGAAGTTGGTCACGCTTTGAAGGGTATGTCTTGTCCCTGGTCCCTTGTTTTCTCTTTCTCTGCTTCCTGGCCACATGAAAACTGAGCAGCTTTGCGCCACAACATGCCCCCCACCATGATGGTCTGCCTCACCATGACCCAGAAACAATGGAGCCAAGTGACCATGGACTGAAACCTCAAAACCGTGAGCCAAAATAAATCTTTACACCATTAAGTTGACTTTCTCAGGTATTTTGTAAAAGCAAAGAAAATCTAACTAACACAGAAGACAATATGCAGCTAAAAATTATAAAACCAGTAGGATAAAGAAATAAAAATGGCAGCAGTATAAAAGGATGACTCTGGAACTATTCTACCTGAATTCAAACTAACCTATTTTATCTATTAGCTGTATGGCTTTGTGTATATTATCATATCCCACTGAGCCTCATTTTCCTTATCTGTAAAATGAGGACTACAGGAATATCTGCTTAATGGGCTAAGTGCTTTACATACATGATGGTGCATAATCAGTAGCTAATAATATTTGTAGGACACTGCTTAGAGAGGCAGTTTGCCCCAGGGCCTATCTAGGCCCCTTGGAGGTCTGAGGCTTGTTCCCCAGGCAATCACCTTTGCCCTACATCCGGGAACTCAGGGTCGTCGAGCTCCCCACGATCGCTCTGGCATCCAATCCCTTGCCTCAGAGCCCTTGACACTGATTGGCTGTTTCCAAACCCCAGAATGGCTCCTGATTGGACCATTCAGGAACCACCCCTGATTGGCTACTTTTACAAAAACCAAATTTGCATATCCCCTCTGATTGGCTGAAACCCGTATGGGGTAACTGCCTCTGATTGGTTCCCAGCTAGCCCTACAAAAGTATATAAGGGCGGTACACAGTGCAGTCTGGGTCCATTCCATCCACCAGGACAGATGAGGAAACAATAAAGAGCTGTTGGAGAAGAGCACTGGGAGTTGGCATCTTTACTGGGAAAAAAGAAGCAAGGAGCCACCGTGGGCATCAGCCTCTGAGCCTGCCTTTCTCAAGGCTTCTTAGAGCAGCTGTAGGCATAAGCCCCCTTTCTGGGTGGCGTGGCTCTTGGGTGCTCGGCTCCCCTTCACCAGACAACGGGTCTTTGGCAGCTGGTTTCCACTCGCGGCTGGAGCAAATCCAGTGGCAGGGTGACGTCCCACAAATATTAACTATTATTATCAGTATATGAGACTAGCATTTTATAATATTAAAACATTATAAATGAGCTGGGCACAGTGGTACATAACTATAATCCCAGCAACTCTGGTGGTGGAGGGAAGAGGATCGCAAGTTTGAGGCCAGAGACAGCCTGTGTAATTTAGTGAGACTCTGTCTCAAGATAAAAAAATTTTTAAAAGGGCTAGGGGTGCAGCTTGCAGGTAGAGTGCTTGCAGAGTATGCATGCAGCTCTGGGTTAGCCCCTAACTACTGCAAAAAATAAAACCACCAAAAAAAACCTTGTAGATGAAGCCACACATAAAGTTTATGACCTCTGATGCCTATAAAAATGTTGGAAGCACTGAAAATGTTAACAGTAGAAGTATATATGTAAACCCACCAAACTAGTGAGGTATGGTCCTTGGTCAAACAAACATCACCAGAAGGAGGGAGAATCATACAGATCAAAATGACATACCTCTGCATGGAAATTCTCACCAAGACTCACGTAAGAACAGTTCTAGGTGAGGATGAAAGGATGCAGGAAACTGGAGAATAGGATTAGTGGAGACAGGTAGTGCAAGGGCAAGCTGAGATGGTGATGGTGAGAGACTTCCACTCTCTGGACATTTGTGGAAATTGCAGTAGTTCGAAGAGATGTATCTGGTTATGCTCTGACTTAGGGACAGTTCTATATCTCAGGAGATAAACTGAGAGAAGTGACTAGGTACATGGAATCTAATCATGACTAACAAGAACTCATTGGAGAAGTAGACATAGAAGGGAAGCTGGGGAAGGATAATCTTTGGGAAGAGTACCAGCCAGAGCCATGGCAATTCTTTCAAGGTGTGTTACTTCTGTGGGGTTCTTGTTGTTGTTGTTGTTGTTGTTGCTTAATCATGCTCTATTATTCAGGCTCCCCTAAACTGAATAAAATCAATTAATTCCTTGATCTTGGCAAATTACAACCCTTTCCAAGAGCTTTTTTTTTTCTTTTGATAGAACCAGCTTAGGAAGAACTTGTTTGTGGTTCTTCACTATTTTGCTTAAGAAAAATAGGAGGCAAAACATTAGGACAAAGCAGGATGCAGTCTTTCATACCCAAAGTCATAGACTTCACAGTTGCTGTACTCCCTTGCCCAATCATTACTCAGATGTCTGATCCAGAATTCAGATCCTATTGACACCCCTGACATTTAAGAATATCTTCTCCTCTAATGTGATCTCCTTTAAGTCCTTGTTCCTATAGCCCAAGCTCTGAGGTCAGACTTTATCCATATTCAACCCTCCTCTTTGAGGTTTTAGGATTGGGTATTTGTCAGAGCATCCTTAGTTTGTGCCACCTAGCCTAAAAGATATGATGAAGAGAAGAAAAACCCATCACCAACTGTTCAATGTGACTGCTATATTCTCCATCTCTGAAGCTAGTGACAAAACACAATATCAATTCAGTCTTTTCACTACCCATTTTATGTTTCTCTTATCCTCTGCCAGCATGAAAGCTAGGCACATTTGGGTCCTTAGTAGTCTTGTCTTTATTGGATTGCCAGTTTCCCATTGATTGGGACTATGGGACAAGCAAGTTGTAAGGGGCACTCCCATGAATCTCTTGAGTTGTAAATATAGGCATTGTCCTCAGTAGATAGCAGCAACTCAAATTCCCCTTGGTAGACAAGTCCAATCATCCCCATCAGATACAGTAATCCTTTTCCTGTTGGTTCAATGGCATGAGGAACCCCAAAAGGTGTCTCAGAAACCAATTCATTAGAATCATATAATTTCCTAGTATATACAATCTTCTCTTGGCCCCTTGGGATTTCCAAAACGACCAAGGTCAATGTCACAGAGATGTGAACTAAAATCCTTCAAGTGGGTTAGGAGATGTGATAGTGAGAGGGGTGACTCTTCACTTCTACTTCTTAGTTCCCAAGCCCATGCATTCTACCCTTGAGGGAGATGGCCCCATATATTGGCCTCTGCTCAGGGGCACTAAAGCATCTGTAGTGCCAGGTCCGGATCCACTCATGATGGGTAGACAATCCCCACATGAGGAAGAGTATCTTTAATAAAGGCTTCAAAGGGAAAATCTACTGAAAAGCGAAAAGTACCTTCTGCCTTGGAGGGAAAGTCTTCTGAAAAGGGAATAGTAGTCTCTTCATGGAGAGGGACTTGGAACCTCATCTTTTCTTTTTCTTAAATCTTAATTGGTCTCTATGGTAGATTTCTGGAAATATTAATGAAAAATAATCTTCTGGCTCTGTGGGCAATGCTAATTCAGATTGGGAGTTGACAAGCCTCAGGCTTTCTTGAACGGAAATCCCTGAATGACTTCCAACAGCGTAAACTCCTTAAACAAAAGCCTTTGTACCGACAGCTCTACAGTAAGTAAAAGCACCCATTCTTCATTACAACAGACTCAATGGGGTGACACACAGGTGACAGTTAACCATCCTAAATTCCTGCATAAAGTTAAGAATAGTCAATTATTACAGGAAATGTAGATGTTCAGGTCCTCTTGGTTTATCACAATTTGTCTCTGATTCCTCTTCCACTTTGGTTACCACCTGACACTCATGTGACAATTGATCAGGTGATTCCATCAATGCAACCAACTTCCTTGTCCTTTTTCTGACCTTTCATAAGATTTAATGAATTATAATTCTGTATAAAAAGGCTGGGTTATCTGGAAATAAACAGAACAAGATCACACTGCCTCCAAGCTGCTGTGTCTGTTACTCATCTCTGACTCCTCATCCACCTTCGGGAATCTCTGGATTCTATCTAGGCTGCAGCTGGTCTGCGGAACTGTAGGACAATACTTACACTTCCCAGGATGTTGTCACCAACATGTCATTCAACCTATCAAGTCATCTGCTTCTGGGTGATAGGACATGTCATGGTTTGAATATAAAATGTCCCCCAGAGGTTTGTATATTGAAGCCTTGGTCATTAGCAGGTGGCACTCTTTTGGGAGGTGGTGGAAACCTTAGGAAGTGGGGCCTACCTGGAGGAAGTAGGTCACTGGGGGCATGTCACTAAGGAACATATTTTGTCCCTGGATCCTTCCTCCTGTCTCTCTCTTTGCTTCATGGCAATCATGAGGTAAGCAGTTTTGCTCTCCTACATGCTCCCTATCATGATGTTCAGCTTCACCTCAGGTCCATAGCAATGGAGCCAGCCAATCATAGACTGAGCCTCTGAAAAATAAGTAAAAATAAGTCCTTCCTCCCTTGTTTCTTTCAGGTTTTTGTTACAGCAATGAAAAACCTAACCGAAAATTGGTACCAGAAGTGGGGTCATTGTTGTGACTACTCCTGATGATAGGATTGAGGACCCTTTGGAACTGGTTTTTGGGAGGAATTTGGAAAAGTTTGGAGAAGGAAGATAGAGAAAGCTCAGAATGTTATAAGCAAAGATTAATGGGCAATTCTGATGGAAGCTCAAAAAACCACAACACTGATAGAAATGAAGACTGTGTTCATGATATTCCAAATGGGAACAAGGACTCTATTGGGAACTGAACTAGTTGTTGTTGTTAGGTGCCGCCATGTCCAACTCATAGCAACCCTCATCAGGTTTTCAATGGCCGATTATTTTGGGATTGCCTCAGAGTGGATTGCCACGTTCTTCTCCCATTTTTGCAGTTCTGGGAATTGAACCAGGGACCTCAGAAACTGCAGAGTGGCGCTCTACCAGCTGAGCTAAATCCCAGCTGAACTAAAGGTGAGCCATATTAAATCATGGCAAAGAACTTGTATGTATTTTGTTCATTCCTTAAGACTTTGTGAGAGGCTGAGTTCAAAAGTGAGTGGATGAATTAACCTGGGGGAGGAAATTTCAAGGTATACCAGCATTCAGGTGGTGGTATGGTTATTGCCACTTGCTTTTGGCCAGGTTTATAGTGATAATCAGGAGCAAAGACTTGAAAAATTTGTAATTTAGTCAGAAAAGCCCACATAAAGTTGGTACGAAGGAAGACATAGGAGTAAAAAGATAAACATCTTTAAAAGAATGCAAGCACTTTGCTATCTCCTGAGAGTCAATGAGACTCCACCCATTGCAGCCTCAAGAGTGTAAAAATGTAAACACATTTCAAAGACTCTCCCTTGAGAAGAACATACTTCTGGGGCACCCTGCTCACATAGGAGCACCTAGGAGTTCCCAGGATTCATTTTACCATCCTCACCTATCCAGGTACTCGGAGACCACTGCAGTCATGGCCCACGGTGGCTCAGCTACTGCTAGAGTTGGCAGCTGACTGTGGTGTCACACACACAATGCTGGTTTTGCAGGCATGCAGAGTGCAAGAGTTGTGGGGTCAAAAAGGCTTCCATCCAGATTTCAAAAGAGGACCTGGGAGGCCAGTCCATGTGTGACAGGGTCAGAAACCCCACAGGCAGTCCCTAAGAAGGTGTTCCATGAAGCTGTGAGGGTGAAGCCCCAGTTGCAATAGAGACCCAAGGAAATGGAGATACCAGGAACATGGAACATTTGCTGAGGATAGCTGCAGGCTGCAAGCAAAGCTAGCCCAGGAAAGAGGCCATGTGAGCTTCAGCCATCAAGACCAACAGGCAGGGTTTTCCATGCCCTTTGGAGTGCATATCATGACACTATGTGCCCTGGATTCAGACATGGAGCTACAGGATTTAGTTTTTGCCCTGCTGGGTTTTAGTCTTGCTTTGGTTTGATCCTTCCTTGCTATTGTTCTAATTTTTCCCTTTGGAAGTATGTAATTTAACAAACAAAAAACAAAACAAACAAAAAAACAAGGGCTCCACAGCTAAGTGTTTGTCTTAAGTTCCAGAAGAGATGTGGGACTCGAACTTTTTGACAGTTGGGACTATTGAGACTTTGGGGACACTTGGACATGGACTAAACACATTTTGTATTGAGATAGACATGAGCCTATGAGGACCAGAGGTGGAATATTTGAATATAAAATGTCGCTCAAAGGCTCACGGGTTGAACGCTTGATCCTCATCTGGTTGCACTTTTGGGACGTGATAGAAACTTTAGAAGGTGGGGCCTACCTAGAGGAAGTAGGTCACTGGAGGGACTGCTTTTGAAAGGCATATCTTGTCCTTGGATCCTTCCTCCTGTCTCTCTCTTGCCTCCTGGCCATCATGAGGTGAGCAATTTTGCTCCATTCCATGCTCCCTGCCATGATGTTCAGCCTCACTTCAGGCCCACAGCTGCCCATAAACTGAAACTTCTGAAACTGTGAGGCAAAATAAGTTCTCTGTCCCTTAAGTTGTTTCTCTGAAGTATTTGTCACAGTGAAAGAGAGAGAGAGAGAGAGAGAGAGAGAGAGAGAGAGAGAGAGAAAGAGAAAGAAAAAGAAAAGAAAACTAAAATTATAAAGTCTGTGAGCATAGGTCCACTGCACATATACCAAAAAAAAAGTAACTTCTTGTTAAAATTAGTTTGGGTGGTATTTCCTAGGGATGGATTAATGCATCTCAAAGTCCAAAAAATGGTGCTATCAAAAGTACTGAGTTCAGGGGAGGTAATTCTATACCCCAAAAGTATATATTCCTTTTAGGACAGAGCATTGTATCCACCATGATGCATGACAGGAGTTGAATATGGTCAACCTGCTATTAAGTGGTGGCAAGTTCCCTAGAGCAGAAATCCCCAACTTTTTTGGCACCAGAGACCAACTTCATGGAAGATAATTTTTCTGTGGACTGAGGTGGTACCCCAGCAGTCATATAAGCAGTGAGCATCAGCTATAAAAACAGATGAAGCTTTGCTTGCTTACATCCTGCTATGTGGCACAGTTCCTAATTGGCAATGGTTTGGGGTTTGAGGACCCCTGCCTTAGAGGAATGTTTATCTAAGACAATTTACCCTTACCTGACTTGTGATTCCAGGAGATGATGGACTCTTTCAAAGCTCCCAGAGGCCTTCTGGTTTCCCATGCCTGTTTTAATTGTATGCTCACACTTTTTTCTTTATTCTAAGATATTCTCCATAGACTATAAGAAAAAAGTGACTTTCAAGTCTTTTTAATCATAATTGTTCTAGTGACTTACGTACCTCAGACATTTGGTCTCCCAATCTTTTGTCCTCTACTTGCACTTTATTCCTTGATGCTACCAATAATAATTTGAATAATCATGATGACATTGCACATGACAGAATACTATGTCACATTGACCCCTGGCAAAGATCTTTTCACTCCTCGAACATGTGACCAGCTCAATCCCTGAATCCAAGTTTTTAAACTTTTATTATGAAATTATAGATTCATAGAATAAACCAGGCATGATGATGCACACCTGTAATCCTGTGATCCCAGCACTCAGGAAGCTGAAGCAGGAGGATTGCAAGTTCCAGGCCAGACTGGTCTACCTAGTGAGATCCTGTTTATATAAACAAACAAATAAACAAACAATTCATAGAAGGCTGCAAAGAATTGTGCAAGGAAACCCTGTACATCCTTTTTCCATCTTCTCCTATTATTAACAGTTCAACTATGTTGTTGTTGTTGGTAGGTGCCGTCAAGTCGATATCCGACTCATAGCGACCCTCTGTACAACAGGGGAAACACTATTGTCAGTGCTTCTCTGCTGTTCATTGGGTTTTCGATGGCAGATTGATTTTTGGGAGGGGGTTGCCAGGTCCTTCTCCCAAGCCTACAGCTTCTGGTGTTCCCAGGCGGTCTCCCATCCAGGTACTAACCAGGCCTGACCCTGCTTAGTTTCCGGGATCTGACGGGATCGGATGCCACAGGGCTATGGCTGCAGGCCAAGTTCAACTATAGCACATCCAAATCAACAGATGGCATTTGCACAACCCATGACTTTTTAAATTCCACGAGTTATATATGCACTCATTTGTGTACACAGCTCTTGTATAGCTTTGCATAACCACCACCATGATCAAGATACTCAAGTGTTATTATCACAAGTCTACTTTGTATTATACTTCTATAGCTACACTCATTCTTTTCCATTTCTAATCCCTGGAGGTAACTGATCTGTTCTTCATCTTTGTTATTTCATCAATGTTACAAACATGAAATCATGTGACATATACTCATTGAGATTTTTTTATCACTTAGCATAATTTTCTTCAGTCTCATCCAAGTTGTTGCATGTAGTAGTAGTTTTGCTTTAAAAATTGAATAGTTTTTTGACAGTCTTGATGTAGGATTTTAACCATCCATGAAAGGATATATGGATAGTTTCTTCTTTGAAGCTATTATGAATAAAGGTGCTAAAATCACTCATAAATAAATTCCTTTGTGAAAATTAAAACTTTATTTTTCTGGGACAAATGGCTTAGAGTGCAAGTGCTGGGTTAGATGGCGCTATGATTTGGATATGGTTTATGTGTCCCCCAGGGATTTGTGTGTTGGAAGCTTGATTCCCAGTGTGGTGATTTGGGGAAGTGATGTAAAACCTTTAAGAGGTGGGGCTTAGTGGAAAGTAATGAGGTCAATGAGGGCATTGCCCTCAAAAGGAATAGATGTGTTTCTCAAGGGACTAAGCATCTACCTACCCCCTCCTTTATGAAGAATGAAGAAGAATGCAGCATCAGGATTGGAGGAAGACTCGTTAACAACCTTCATTATGCAAATGACTCAACTTTCCTTGCTGAAAGTGAAGATTTGAAACATTTACTGATGAAGATCAAAGAACATAGCCTTCAGTATGGCTTACAACTCAACACCAACAAAACAAAAATCCTTACAACTGGGTCAATATACAACTTCACAATTAACGGAGGAAAGTGTGGTTGTCCAAGTATTTTGCTTTACTTGGTTCTATAATCAACACCCATTGAAGCAGCAGTCAAGAAATCAAATGACCCACTGCTTTGAGAAAAGCTGTGCCAAAAGATCTCTTTAAAGTACTGAAAAGTAAGGATGTTACATCAAAGATGAAGGTGTGCCTGATTCATGCCATGGTATTTTTAGTCGCATATGGTTGTGAAAGCTGGACATTGAACAAGAGAGACAGGAGAATTGATGCTTTTGAATCATGATGCTGGAGACAGATACTGAATATACCGTGGACTGCCAAGAGAACCAACAGATCTAGAAGTACAATCAGAGTGCTCCTTTGAAGCAAGGATGGCTAGACTGCGTCTTAAGCATTTTGGACATGTAGTCAGGAGGAACCAATCCCTAGAGAAGGACATCATGTTTGGGAGAGAAATAGGTCAACGAGAAAAAAGGAAAACCCTCCACCAGATGAATTGACAGTGTCTGCAACAATGGGCTTAAACATAAATAAGAACCTGTGCCTGGCACAGAATTGGGGAGTGTTTTGTTTTTTTTGTACCTATAGTCACTATGAGCCAGACTCGACTCAACAGCACCTAAGGACAACAACAATCTCTCCCCTCCTCTGCTTTTCTTTTTTTTATTCCTTAACTGATCCACCGTCATTTATTGAAAAGGATACTCATCCATTGCATTGTATTTTTATAAATAAGAGTCCATTGTGTAAATCTAGTTACAGGTTTCCTATTTTCTTCCATCAATCTATGTGTCTTCCCCTCTGCTAGTGTGCCACATGCTCAATTATAGGATCTATAAGCCTTAACCTTAAAATGGGAGAGGGACAGGGCAATTCACTCCCGAGGCAATCCCAAAATAATCAGCCATTGAAAACCCTAAGGGTCGCTATGAGTTGGATATAACTTAACAGCACTTAACCACTACCACCACCTTGAAAAGTGATCTCTTCTATTTTTTTAAAATTTATTTTGGCTATTCTTGTTGTTGTTAGGTGCCGTCAAGTCGGTATCCGACTCATAGTGACCCTCATAGGGTTTTCAATGGCTGACTGTTTCAAGATTGCCTTGGGAGTGGATTGCCTGGTCCTTCTCCCATTTTTGGGGGGCTGGGAATTGAACTCAGAACCTCAGAGACTACAGCACAGCGCTCTACCAACTGAGCTAAATCATTGGTATGCCGTTGGCTATTCTAGGTCTCCATATAAACTTTAATCTTGTCTACAAAAATTGGTGGGATCTTGATAGGAATTGCTTTAAACATATAAAAGCTTTTAGGGAGAACTAACATTTAAACGGGGCTGGGATTTAGCTCAGTTGGTGTAGCACTGTTCTGCAGTCTCTGAGGTCCCAAGTTTGATTTCCAGCACCACAAAAAATGGGAGAAGGATGTGGCTACCCACTCCCATGGCAATCCCTTAACAATCAGCCATTGAAAACCCTATAAAGGTTGCTATTAGTTGGACACGACTTGATGGCACCTAACAACAACAACATTTAAACAATGTTGAATCTTTCAATCCAAGGATATGATGTTTTGACACATTGATACCTAATTACATTTCTTTGGAGCAACTGTAAATGGTATTGCATTTTTGTTTTCCATTTGTTTGCTGTCAGTATACAGAAAATATAATGAACTTCTGTTGATCTTGTATCCTGGAACGTTATTGAGCTCATTTATTCTAAGATTCCTTGAAGCTTTATGGGTAGGCAATCATGTCATCTACAGTTTTGTTTCTTCACTTCTAATCTGTATGCCTTTTCTTTCTTATTCTTGCCTATTTTGCAATATTACATTACACAGCAGCAGTGAGAGCAGATATTCTTCCTTATCTAAGAAGGAAAGACTTTCAACATTAAATATGATGTTAGTTGTAACGTTTTTCTTCATAGTTCCTTGGTATGGCTTTGGTACTGGTTCAAGTGTTCCCTAAAGGTCCATGATTGAAGGCTTGTTCTGCAGAGGGGCTACCAGGAAGTAGTGGAAACTTTGGGCATGAGGACTTAGTGGGAGATCCGTAGGTCACTTGGAGTATACCATGAAAGGGATTGTGGGATTCAGCCCATCCTCTTCTCTCTCTACTCTGGTTTGAGATGTAACCACTTCATTACCACAGACATCCCCATCACGGGGTGTCAACATCTACCAGAATCACTAGAACTAACTTGACACAGGTGTTATAACTTTGAACTCCAAAACTATGAGCTAAGTAAACCCTTTCTCTTTATATGTTGGTTGGCTTGGGTATTCCACCACAGTAACCAGAAGCTAATACAATTCTCTTTGTGCAACTGAGGAATATACTCTATTTTTAGTATGTTGTTTTTGTTGTTAGGTGCAGTCAAGTGACCCGAATAGGGTTTTCAATGGCTGATTGTTTTGGGATTGCCTCAGGAGTGGATTGCCATGTCTTCCTCCCATTTTTGCAGTGCTGGGAATTGAACCCGGGACCTCAGATTGTACAGCAGCACTCTACCAGCTGAGCTGAATCTCAGCCCATTTTTAGTACACACAGAGTATTAACGTGAACAAATGTTTAACTCTGTCAAATGCCTTTTCTGAATCAACTGATAGGATCATTTTCTTCTTTTCATTGGTATGGATCACACTAATTTTCAGTATAGAACCAGACATACATAAAATGAGCAGTGTTACCTGCTTCTATTTTCTGGAAGACCTTACATAAAAATCCTTTTTTAAATATTTAGTACAATTCTCCAGTGAAACCACCAGGGATTGAAGATGTCTTTTTCAAGAATGTTTTCATTACAAATTCAATTCTCTTTGATTGTGCTAGGATTATGCAGGTTCTGTACTGCCTTATGGTCATGTTTTAGAACTTTGGTGATTTTTGAGGAATTCATTCATTTCTTCCAAGTTGTTGTATTTGGGCAGAGTTGTTAATAATACTCCTTTTTTCTCTTAGTGGCTATAAGACCTGTTGTGACACTTCTTCTTTTTTTTTTTCCCCCCTTCCGGTACTGGGGTTGAACCCAGGGCCTCGCACTTGCATGATTTGCAAGTGCTGGACCACTGAGCTGCACCCTCAGCCCATTTTTTTACTTTTTGAGACAGCATCTCACTAAGTTACGCAGACTGCCTCTGGTCTCGAACTTGCAATCCTCCTGCCTCTGCCTCCCAAGCCACTGGGATTACAGGTGTGCGCCATTGCACCGTCTTAATATCAGTGCCTTCTGTCTTTGACTTTTTTTTCCAATCTTGCTAGAGGCTAACCAATTTCACAATTTCTTTGAAGGACTCTTTTTGTTTCATTAGTTTTTCTCTATTTTCTCATCTTCAATTTCATTAATTTCTGCTCCCTATTATTTCTTCGGCCTGCAGCTGTAGCCCTGTGGCATCCGATCCCGTCAGATCTCAGAAGCTAAGCAGGGTCGGGCCTGGTTAGTACCTGGATGGGAGACCGCCTGGGAACACCAGAAGCTGTAGGCTTGGGAGAAGGACCTGGTAACTCCCTCCCAAAAATCAATCTGCCATTGAAAACCCTATGAATAGCAGAGAAGCACTGACAATAGTGTTTCCCTTGTTGTACAGAGGGTCGCTATGAGTCGGATACTGACTCAATGGCACCTAACAACAACAATTATTTCTTCTGCTTGCTTTGGTTTTAATTTGCTCAGCCTTCCTAGACTCTTGAGGTAGGAACTTAAGATGATTCTTTTGAGATCTTCCTCCTTTTATAAATAAAATTAGTAAATAAACTTTCCTCTGAGCACTTCATTGGCTGTATCCCAGAACTGTCTTGTTAAGGTGCCATCAAATTGGGTCTGATTCATAGCAACCCTCATAGGGTTTTTGCTGTTTCAGGATTGTTTTGGGAGTGGACTGCCACGTCATTCTTCCATTTTTTGTGGTACTGGTGATTGAACCTGGACCCTCACAGCAGCACTTTACCAACTGAGCTAAACCCCATCCCATCCCAGAGTCTAGGCTGGTTTGCTTTTTCATTCAATTCCACGTGTTTTTGAAATTGTCTTTGAGATTTCCCCTCTGACCCATTAATTTTTTACAAGTATTGTTTAATTTTCAACTGTTTAGTGATTTTCACATTGTTATTCTGTTATTGGCTTCTAGTTTGACTCCATTTTGGCCAGAAAACATGGTTTATTTTGGTGTATGTTTCATAGACATTTTAAAAGACTTAAATTTAAGATAGAAGAAGAAATTAAAACCCTAAGTCCTAAATGTGAACTGGGAAGAACCAATATGGTAATGATGCATTTTTCCTTGATAACCAAACATACTTTCAAATTCCATCCGCTGAAAAGGAGTGACCAATCCAGAAACAACGTCCCTAGTTACCCACTGTTCTTTAGAGAAATGGTTGACTTCAGGTCTGGGGCAAGAAGTACACAAGAATATCCTGGAACATCTTGATGTACAGATAGCAAGAAAGCTATGAAACCTAGTAGTATGAAACCATTCTGAAAGGAATGTGGAGTCAAATAAAAAATGGGATAATCTGAGCAACAAGAAAGCTAATATTACAAAGTTCTGAAATATCAAGTATGTTATAGTTCATACTAATATTTTTAAAAAGGGAATTTATCATTGGTGCATGTCAATGAAACAATTCATTCTGAAATAAATGGCAAAGGACAAGCATCAAATATTTTCCTTTCTTATACAAACTATACCCCTAAGTAATAAAACAGCAGGTGAGGAGTATTTCTCTTTAGAAGTATTCCAGCTTATACATGAATAGAGAAATAACATATCAGAATAAAAAGAATTAAAATATCACTATTCTGCAGCCCCTAATAGACGAATCAAAACTAAGCATCAACTGCTGCTAAAATACCAAAGAAAGCAAACAGATATTTTGTGCCTTTTAATCAGAAAGACCACAGTGATGTCTGAAAGCAATCTTGCCAAAAAGAATGAAAGAGAGCTAAATTATAATCAAGTACTAGGGTTGAGATTGTAGCTCAGTGGTACAGCCCTCGCCTAGCATGTACAAGGAGTTGGGTTTGATCCCCAGGAAAATAAAGGGAATAAAACAAAAGCAAAATCCAAAACAAGTGTTTGAATTCAACTACTAATTTATAAATTATACAGAGGACAAGGAATATGTTAAAGCTACTATCAGGATGCAATCAACAAAATCCAGACCAAGAGAAATCTGTCAGCAGTGCTTCTCACACTAAGTGCTTGATCAGTTTTTCTAACTGAGAATCTACTACAGATGAATACATTTTAAAATACACAAAAAGTTAAAAAATCCCCATAAAACATTCAAATCCAACCAAATATCTAGTTTATGAAATAAATTACAAAGAGACCAGAACCCTCCCACATTTACTGATACATACTTATATTTTATGTGTGTATGTGTATGTGTGTATATATATTTATTTCCTTCTTGTGGTGCAAGCGATCAAACCCAGGGAACTCACTCATGCTAGGCAAATACTCTGCCACTGAAACACATCCAACCTCAAGAACCTATATTTTCAATTATGTAATTTAAAAGGATCAGCCAGTTGCAATGCATGAATCTTATTTAGATACTTATGCAATAGTTGAAAACCTAAACTGGATTTTAAATTAAATAAATACTTTTAATGATATTTGCTATATTAAAAACAACTTTTACCTTTTAGAAATACACAATGCAACATTTACTGGCAAAGTAACATGAGATTTACTTTAAAATAATGTGTTGGTGGGGGAGGTGGTATTATAAATGTCTATGTATACGTGTGTGTGTGTGTGTGTGTGTGTGTGTGTGTGTACCCCCCTCATATATTCTTGAATCAAATCTGCACTCTTCATTTGAACAGTTTTGGAGGGCTACAAAAATCAGGTGTGGATTAGAATTACACAAATCCAATCTGCATGCAGTTCTAATATGCATCTGATTTTCAGCCCTCTAGAGCTGTTGAAAGGGTGTGGATTAGAAACGAGAATATATATTTATATATGAATGACTGGTCATGAGTCAATAATTATTGAGACTACACAATTAGTATATGAGGGTAAATTATAGTGTTGTCTTTTTAATGTTTGATATTTTTCACAATCAAGTAGTATTAAATAGCTTCAGAAATCTGACTCTGCTATTAAGTTCTAAAAAAATAATTACAAAAGAGCAGTTTTGGAGAGGCAAGTTTCTAAAGCATTCAGTAACAGAAAGGGTTAAAAATCTAAAACCTTAAGCTATGTGTGCAGCACGCCTGTAATCCCAGCAGCTCAGGAGGCGGAGGCAGGAGGATCCCAAGTTTGAGACCAGAGGCAGTCTGTAATTTAGAGAGACCCTGTTCAAAAAGTCAAAAAACGGGTTGGGGTGCAGCTCAGTGGTCCAACACTTGCAAAGCATTCAAGTACAAGGCCCTGGGTTCAAACCCTAGTACTGCAAAACAAAAACAAACAATGACCAAAAAAACCCTAAAAGCTTTTATACAGGTCAAGTTGAATGCCATCTACTTTTGCTCTGGTGTCTAGATGATGAAATGACAAATTTTGTAAAGTATGCTGCAATCTAAATTACCTTCCTCCACCAACTATTAAGTAAAAACTGCTGGGAACATGCATTTCACATGCATGGCATGACTAAATGAAGAAGGTATTTCAAGGATTTTTAAAAACATCAAGAATACGTCAATATTGTATGTAAAGAATCTGTGCTATTTTTAAAAAGCCTTACAAAAATCTTTTGTATTTGGAGCCACAAAACAGCATTAAGAGGTATCAAGGAGGAAACACAACCCCATAACACTATTTTTATGCTTTACCAATTCCATTTATTTTCATTTAGAATCCCAATTCCAGACAATTAATTAGAAGGAAATAGAAAATTTCAATCTTGAAGGTTGATCCAGACAATCCTGATTAAAGGTAAAGAAGCTTAAAACTTGGGTGGTTGGGAAAGTTCCAGAAGTAGGCCCAAGAGAAAAGAAGATTCTTATTTACTCTGACTTTAATGCTTTAGCTTATAGCACACTATTCACCAGATATTTAATAACTCTTCTTCCTTTTATCACTTCATTCACTTATACTGTTTTAATTCCAGGAGACTCTTGAAACAAACCAATCTGCCTTCAACTTCCTAGTCTGTGGCATATAGAATTTTATAGTGCTTCTCAGGTTGTGGCTAACTCTGAACTGAGTATGCAATGAGGATAGTGAGAGGTAACAAGTCAACTATTCTATGATTTTTATTTCTTGTTTGCTACGTGATATCTCTTGTGTTATGGTAGGAACAGGAGATCTAAAAATTGTTTCGTTGTTTCTCTCCATCCATCCTCTTTTTATTATTAACTAGTGCACTCCAATCTTGGAAGAAGTGAGGAATCAGATACTAAAACAATTCAAAGTCATCAGACGTATATGAAAAATAGCCTCATCTAAAAACTTACAGTTACAGTACAGGATATGTCTAGCACCTAAGAAGACATTCAATTATTTTTTGGTACCTTTGTAACTTCTTACATATTAAAGGATAATTCAAATGGTTTAAAAAATATCTCTGATCATTTACAGGATGTAAACTGCCCTGAAGACTAGAATTAGTACTCCAGGACTTGGTAGGTGTTATTTTAAATGGGTCTTAGCAGAAACTGTAGGTGTTAACAGAAGGAAAGGGGGGAAAAAAAAAAAAAAAAATCTATCTTCCAAAAACATTTAAATGTAAGAAAAAAAAGTTAAGCGGTATTTTTACTCAAACTTGATTTTTACTCAAACTTGGACCAAACATGATGTAAATTGTGTTTTTTTTTTTTTTTTTTTTTTGCGGTACTGGGGGTTGAACCCAGGGCCTCGCGTCTGCATGCTTTGCAAGTGCTGGACCACTGAACTGCACCCCGACCTTTTTTTTGAGACAGGGTCTCACTAAGTTATGCAGACTACCTCTGGTCTCGAACTTGCAATCCTCCTGCCTCTGCCTCTGGAGCCACTGGGATTACAGGTATGTGCCACCGTGTCCCGCAAAAATTGTGCATTTTAAGAAATCTCTTGACCTGTATATATGGAAAACTGAAACAAATAAAACATACCACACTGTGACTATGAGTACTAAATTAATCCCAAAACATCCCAAATCACAAGGGTTGTAGAGAAGAACCTATCTACAATCAGAGGCATGTCTTAAGTAAATCAACCACAAACACAACATGGTTTTTTAAATATACAATAGGAACATTTATTTTAACACTTCTAAAAGATATTTCTCCATGCCTGATGATTTGATATAAAAATCAAACCCATCATACTTTCCCCATCAGTTTCTCTACATCAAGGGTAATCAGAAATTTGTACAACATGAATATTTGCTTCTGAAACAAAAATTACAAATTAAGTGTTAACAAAAATACACAAATCAACTGGACCCTAAACAAATTTCTAATGAACTCTTTCTTCTTTTGCCCAATCACCTAGAGCTTCTTTCTTCAGCCTCATTCTGCTCCTTTTCCTTTCTTTGCTTGGCCATGAACTTCTGTTAAAAGCAATTTGCAATATGAAATGCTTATTAGATATTGTTTTGCTATGTGTAAAATAATGTAATATAATGAAATAATGTTATTTCATTATATTTACAATTTAAAAGAGCCTGATCTTATGAAATACAAATTACAAACACAGTGCCTTATATTGACATTCCTTACTTTCATTCATCAGTCTCCCGAAGTTTTATAACATCCCAGGCATTATGGTTGGTGCCTGAGGAGTTAGTGGTCAAAGAGAAAGGTAAGGCACTTTATACCACGGGAGTTTACATTCTAATGATGGAAGAGAAATAATAAAAGAATAAAATTAAATAAGATAATTATGGGTAGTAATATGCACTTAAATTCCAAAGATGACAAAAACAACAAAGAATTAGTCCGGAGTATAGTTTAGTGGTAATGCCTAGCATGTACAAGGACCTGAATTCAATCCCCAGCACTAGAAAAAATAAAATAAAATTAAATTAAATTAAAATAAAATTAAACAATACAAAACTACAACAAAGGAACACATTAAGTTGACTTTTTCAGGCTGTAAGGTGGAGTTTTCTACTTTAGGTAGGCCTTCCTGAGTGCTAATATTTGAGCTGAAGCCAAAAAGTTGAGGAAGAATTGGCCATGCAAATGAGATGATTGGGAGGTACAAGGCAATATAAAGGTACAAAGGCAGCAAGAGGCCTCTCATGTATAGTAAGTAGAACAAAAAGAGCTAAAAAAGCTGAAATATGTTAATAAAAAAACTTAGTTCAAAGAAGCAGAAAAGAATCAGATCAGATAAGAGATTTATAGAACCACAATAAGTTTAGGTATTATTCCAAGTGACATGAAGCTGCTGGAAGATTTTAAGTGGAAAAATGATAAAATAAGTTTAAAAAGCACAGGGAACACAGCAAAATGTATAAGGGATTGGGCCTACAATAAAATAAAGCTGAGTTTTAATCCTGGGTCTATGTTTAACTAGCTATGTGACCTTGGATTTAGAAACTTAACCTCCTTAAATCTGTGTCCTCATCTTTAAAACTGGAATGATAACATATAATTCTTAAAGTAGATTAGGAGATTAAATAAGCTTTCTTCACATAACAGCTCAATAAATGTTAGGTAAGTGTCTGTGCTTTGAATTTAATACAGAGATGTGTAAAACAATCTCAGACATTCAGAGGAATCAAAACCATGGCTTCAACCATAGCTAATAATTCTCTAGCACATCCTAAAGATATGTATAACTAAAGAGTTTTGTGATTAAATCAGTTCAGGAAATCGGGTTATGTCAGCAGGATTCTTTCTGACAAGACAATTCAGATATTTTAATATGCTTACATGTACATGATTTTGTAACACACAGGACACACAATTTCCAACACTTTTTTGGAGAATCATATGAGATTACCTATCTGTGAAATCTATTCTGGCAAATGCTGTTTTTCAAGGAAGAGAAATGAGGGCTAGAAATTACTAGCAATGTACAGTGAAGGAGAAAAATGGGATTCTGGACAAGAGAAGTAAACTGGCATAAACATTCAAAAATTCTCACTAAGGAAAAAAGTGGACACTTTGGGTAGATACTTAAATAGTTCAATTACAAGAAAATAACAGCACCTGAAAGCTTTTATGAGTTAATAATTTTTTAAAAATTACCTCTGTATTTTGTTTATGACGTGAACTCTTGCAGTGATTTGTCATTGCTTTTTCACCTGAGTAGAAGAGGGAGCAAATCGGACAGAAGAATCCAGCCTTTGGTACAAGAAAATCTAAATCTAGAAGACAGGAAAAGAGGAAGAAGAGAGAGGAAGAACATTATTAATTATCAATAATTGTGTCAATCAATTCATCCAAACAAGACAAACATACTAAACACAGTGTATACTTCCCTACAAGCATAGCGTATACTGTTACATACTTAGGGATCAAGAGTAATAACTTTAATTACAAAACATGTATCCTTATTATTATTATTCTTTTTTTTATAATAAGCCAGAACCTCTAGGGAGTGTCAGAATATCACCACCCTGGGATATTGTAAGTTGAACAGATTTCCACAGAAATCTTCAGATAACAACTGTTCAGTTATCCTTCAGAATAGCAATTCATTGGGTAAGAATCTGGTGGAGCGTAAAATAAACCTCTTAGGAATACTCTATTAAGAGGGAAGAGAGGTGGCAGAATGACAGGCAACCCAACCATCTGCTTATGGAGTATGCTGGCTAAACAAATTCAGATCGCCTCAGGTAGTTATAAACAAGTTTTGTTAACTAAGCTTTTTACCATGTTCTGCTTAACTGGAGTTTCTCCAAATAACTCAAATCTCACTACAATAGCAAAGAAAGCACCATAAAGAAAAAAGGAGATATATCGCAGACTTCCAGAGTAGAATAAAAACAACCTTGCCAGGTAAAAAGCTGTTTTCAGAAATGCCAAGCAAGCGGTGGCGCAGGCCTGTAATCCCAGCGGCTCGGGAGGCGGAAGTAGGAGGATCGCAACTTCGAGACCAGAGGCAGTCTGCATAACTTATCAAGACCCTGTCTCAAAAACTAAAAAATGGGCTAGGGGTGCAGCTCAGTGGTCCAGCACTTGCAGAGCATGCAGGCACGAGGCCCTGGGTCCAACCCCAAGTACCAGAAAAAAAAAAAAAAAAGAAATACCAAGCAAGGTTACTCAATTATTAATAGAAACAACAGAATACTACTGATGGTGCTGAATTTTTATTTCACAGGGATTAAAAAAAAAGTCTTTTGTATTTTACCTTTGGGGACATCGGTGGCCACTGATTTGCCTAAAGAAGAGTCTTCAATCTTCCTGCGTTTTGGATCTGGTTCTGAATCTTTTAATTCAGATTCTTCATCAACTAAAGTCAATAAAATTTTCAAGGAAAAAAGGAAGTTATTTAAGATAGATTTATAGACTTTGTGAAGATAACATTGGATAATCTCTACCATCAAAGATTAACTTAAAACTCAAGAGAATATCTCTAGGTTCATCCCACCTGACCTCTTTTCACAAACTATTCTGAAAGATTTCTTGATCTAATAAAGAAATGGGTAAATGGCTGTATATACTCATTAAACTGATTTAGAGGTACAGGGCTAAAGTCAACAAAAATTTTTATTTATATATACTTTCATAAAGAACATAAAAGGTAATAGAAGTTCTGTTGTTAATGTCAAGAATTAACTTGTGTATGTACGCAAAGTGCTGGACTGAGGATAAAGCAGAGATCAGGGGAAAAGGATACTAGCAGGGAATAATAATGATGCCCTTTCAACCTAGAAAACTGAACACAAACAGATAGCTGGACCACTGAGCTGCACCCTCGGCACATTTCCTTATTTTTTGAGACAAGGTCTCACTAAATTACGCAGACTGCCTCTGGTCTTGAACTTGGGATTCTCCTGCCTCTGCCTCCCAAGTTGCTGGGATTACAGGCGTGCGCCACCATGCCCAGCTTCCAAACAGATATCTTAATACAGAGTCACAAGTGAAATTACAAACGTTAAAGCCCAGCAAAATGTAAAACAAGAGGCACTCCATGTTAGCAGATTCTGTACGATATTACTTGGGGGCAGACAAAAATGGAAACTAATGCCAAGCAATTCTGGTTATTTTCAGTAGCTGATATGCCTTACTGTTGCACAGTACTTGTAAAATCCTTGCTATATGTATCACTCACTTAGCTTTTATCTTAGATAAATCAAATCATTATTGTCTCTATATATTTACAGACAGAGAAAGCAAAATTAACAGAGGTAATAACCCAATATGCTGAAGGCTACAAAGCTACTGAATGATAGAGGCCAGACTTGTGACTTCATGTTGAGTGCTCCCTCATACAATGGGCTATTCTTTACCAAATCTGAGTGGATGGCTAGGAACTCTGAAATTATTGCTTTTTTTTATTCCTCACATTTTACTGGTCATCAAGTACTTCTCGTTAGATGCTGTCCCAGTTGGGTCTGACTCATAGCAACCTTATGTACAACAGAACAAAACACTCCCCCGACACTGTGCCATGCCTGGCACTATGTCAGTGCTTCTCTGTTATTTATAGGGTTTTCAATGGCTCATTGTTTCAGGAATGGGCTGCCAGGTCCTTCTCCCATTTTACGTGGTGCTGGGGATTGAACCCACGGCCCCAAGAGAACACAGAGCAGCACTATACCAACTGACTAGTCTATAAAAATGTCTATCTGCCTTTTCTTTACTTAATAATTCAAATAGCCCAGCCTCCTTGCCTCCAGTCTCTTCGTACAATCATTTACTTTCAACCAGAGTAATAAATTTTCTAAAACATGTCTGCTCCTGCCACTCTAAAGGCACATGTATCTAAATAATGCACTGCAGTATAATATATAAAAATTAAATAAATTAGACCAAATCATTCAAGTTTTAAATTGTTTAGAAAATGACCACTTCTTTTTTTTCTTTTTGAGATAGGGTCTTGCTAAATTACGCAAACTGCCTCTGGTCTCAAACTTGCAATTGTCCTGCCTCTGCCTCCCGAGTTGCTCAGATTACAGGTGTGCGCCACTGCATCTGGCGAAAATGACCATTTCTTAAGCTAAGTTCTTCTTCTTTTTTTCCAGTACCAAGGTTTTAAACTCAGGGCCTCACACGTGCTAGACAAGTACAATGAGCTGCTCCTCCAGCCCCTTTTTTATCTTGAGACAGTCATACTGGCTGTCTCTGGCTTCAAACGTGTGATTCTTATGTCTCAGCCTTCCAAGTTGCTAGGGTTACAAGGAGGCACCACAGTGCCCAGGAGTTAGATCCTTCTGTCAAACATGTTGCTGTCATTAGGTGCTGTCGAGTCGGGTCATAGTGACCCTCATATGGTTTTCAATAGCTGACTGTTTTGGGATTGTTTTTGGGGGCAGACTACCACATTCTTCTCACATTCTTTGGTGCTAGGAATCAAACCTGAGTCCTCAGAAAGAGTAGAGCAGTACTCTACCAACTGAGCTAAACCCCAGTCCTCTGTCAAACATATTGCCCATTAATAGAAATATGCTATTACATAAATTGTAAATACATCATTTGAGGCAATTCTAAGCAAGGCAGTGCCCTATCAGAAGAGAAATTTTAGCCAAAAATTCAAGCTCATGATATCATGCTAGAGGCTATTAGTCAGACTATTAAATCACTAACTGTAACTTGGTATCAAGGATTTGTTACAGGAAAGAATAGACAAGGAAGAAAGAATATCCACTTGATCACTGAAAAGAGTTTCAAAAAAGACGACATGATCAATAGTAATAAATGATACAGAAAACTCAAAGACTAAATTAAGAGGAAAATCACATTTGGTGACTCGGGAGGCAGAGGCAGGAGGGTCACAAGTTCGAAACCAGAAGCAGTCTGTGTAATTTAGCGAGACCCTGTCTCAAAAAGGAAAAGAAGTGACGGGCATGGTGGCGCACGCCTGTAATCCCAGCGGCTTGGGAGGCGGAGGCAGGAGGATTGCAAGTTCAAGATGAGAGGCAGTCTGTGTAACTTAGTGAGACCCTGTCTCAAAAACTGAAAAAAATGGGCTGAGGGTACAGCTCAGTGGTCCAGCAATTGTAAAGCATGCAAGTGCAAGGGCCTGGGTTCAACCCTCCAGTACTGGAGGAAAAAAAAGTCACGTTTGACTAGGACTCAAAGGGAGTTCATCAACATCAACTTCAGAAAGGTGGTAGAGAAAGAAGCCAAAATACAAACAGTTCAACAGGAAATAAGGATGTAAAAAATAAGTGGTTCTTTTTAGATGGTTTGCTCTGGTACTAAAGGGAAACCAAAGTTAAGGTGAGAAGGACTGGGCTGTATTTTATGTCCAAGGAACCAAAGAAGGTAAAATTCAAGTTGGTAGGCAGGGGAGATTATTTATTTGCTGTGGTAAATAAAAAAGACAGCAGTGAAGAATTGACTAGGTGATGCAGAAGAGGGAAAGGACTGCTCTTACATCTGGTTAGGAAACAAGAAAGGAGGAAGGCCTCTAACAGATTGTAGAGCAGCACTGAGGACCAGCTGAGATCAGATTCAAAGAACTTTTTGGAGTGAATCATGGTTAACTATTTTCCCAGACAAAAGGGCAAGGAGGATGCTACAAAGAGAATGGTTAAAGGAAAACTTTTATAGTACTACTCAAGCCATATTGGTAGTTGATTTTTTTTTCTTTACCTGAATAAACTCCCTGAAATCAGGAACTATGAGCTCTTCTTTTATCTACCTTTTTTAGCATTTTACTTTAGACAATACCCAATAAAATGGACACAATGACAAATATTTGTTGAGACTAAGTATTCTCTCTCACTGGACATTGTTCCTTATTTTTATCAACTTAAATTTTATTGATGCTATTAAGATATTTTGTTTAATTTATTCACTGGCTGCTTGAAAGAAATCACAAATAATAGGTAACAAGTGATTAATAAGTGGTATTTGGGACTGGGGTTTAGCTCAGTTGGGAGTGCCACTCTGCATGCTGAGGCCCTGGGTTCAACGTCCAGCACTGCAAAAAATGGACCTGGCAGCCCACTCTTGAAAATAATCCCAAATCAATCAGCCATTGAAAACCATATGAATACCAGAGAAGCTGAAAGTGAAGATTTAAAACATTTACCGATGACGATCAAAGAACATAACCTTCAGTATGGACTGCGACTAAACATCAACAAAACAAAAATCCTTACAACTGGGTCAGGATGCAACTTCACAATAAATGGAGAAAAGACTGAGGTTTTCCATGATTTTGCTTTACTTGGCTCTATAATCAACACGCATGGAAGCAGCAGTCAAGAAATCAAAAGACACATTGCTTTGGGAAAGCTCTGGCAAAAGATCTCTTTAGAGTATTGAAAAGTAAAGACGTCACACTGAAGACGAAGGTGTGCCTGACTCATGTCATGGTATTTTCAGTCACATCATATGGTTGTGAAAGCTGGACATTGAACAAGGGAGACAGGAGAATTGATGCTTTTCAATTATGGTGCTAGAAACAATTATTGACTATATCACTGACTGCCAAAAGAACCAACAGATCTGTCCTGTAAGTGCAACCAGAGTGCTACTTGGAAGCAAGGATGGCTAGACTGTGTCTTAAGCATTTTGGACATGTAGTCAGGAAAGACGAATCCCTGGAGAAAGACATCATGTTTGGGAGAGTGGCAGGTCAATGAAAAAAAGGAAAACCATTCACCAGATGGACTGACACAGTGTTTGCAACAATGGGCTTAAACATAAGTAAGACCATGTGCCTGGCACAGAATCAGGGAGTGTTTTGTCCTACTATACATAGGGTAGCTATGAGATGGACTCGACGGTACCTAACAAGCAGAGAAGCTCTGACAGTGCTGGGCATGGCATGATGTTGGGGAGTGTTTTGTTCCATTAAACACAGGGTGGCAATGAGTGAGACTCAATGGAACCTAACAACAACAAGTGATTTTTACCTGATACTGAAACATAGTTGGAATAACTTTTTATGGATCATTTCCACTAATGTCTCATTCTACTATCAACGTTCCATTATCTAAGTTATGAAGATAAAAATCTAATAAGTATAAGCCTGTCTTTTTTCCATTCCTGTTCTATCTCACTGCTTTCCTCAGATGGTAATCTTTGAAACCTCCACCACCATCTAATGTTATGTAATTCTCTTCCCTCCCCAACAATCCTCTTTACCTTCACTAATTTGAAAGGCCTCTTCACCTTTTGCTGGTTCTGCCACAACAGCTTTTTGTGAGGGTGGTGCTTTCCCAGTTCTAACTCTCTTCATTGGTGTTTTAGCTTTAAAAAGAAAGCCTAATTTATTGCTCTAGTAACAGTATTTAAATTGTTTTAAATTGAACACTTTAAATTATCTAAATAACAATTTCAATCTTACTTTGCTGTAGGTTTTTTTTTTTTTTTTTTTTTTATAAAGACAGGGCCTATGTAGTGCAAGGTGTCCTAGAACTCACTGTGTAGCCCAAACTAGACTTCAATTTGCAATCCTTCTGTTTCCACATCCTAAGTGTTGGCATTATCCTAAGTTTTGGAATTATAGATGTGTGCTACCACATCTGGCACGGAAATCTATTTCTAAGTGGAGTTCTATTAAAAACTCTTCAGTTTAAATGAAATTATTCTCCCATGTTTCCATTTATTGTGTTTCAAACAATTATTCTTTCCTATCTTCCTTTCTCAAGGTGGCTATACATATTTTTCTAATTTGTTCCATAAGTCCATGGGACCTTCCTAGTATTAACTCTTAGTTGGATTAAATCTTTCAAGGTTTACTTAATGGAAATTATTTATGTCTCTCAAGCCCTACAAGTGAGCTGCTCTATTATTCTATACCATCAAAATATTACTTTAAAGTAAAATAGTACCTGATGAATTGTTCTAAGACCTAAGTTTAAGCAAAAACAGAGAGGTTGTGTGGTGTGAACATCATTCTGCTCATCAAAAGCTGTGTTTTCCCCCACAACACAACTATACCATTTTCATTCCAATTCTAATTTGGCTACATTAATTTGTTTTCTGATTTTACCATTCTTTCTTAAGGCATAACAACTTGGCACAAACTCTCCTCTTTAACTACAGAGAAATTTATATTAGTACATATTTCTGCGGAAAACATTGCTGGCTGTACCTCTTACTTGTTGGCTTACATAATATCAATACAGACTGGAGTTACTGGTAACGCTACAATATATATTTTCAAATTAATTTTAAATGTAATCCCCTCATAAAATAAGAAAAGTACAATTTCTAAGTATCTACCTGCTAAGTGTCTCTCAATCATGGTTTTCAGGTCTTCTCCTGTAACATTCTCATTTACTGGACCCACGTGGGACAAGGCTTCAAGTTTTGTCTTCTTTGTGCCCAAAGGTCTCTTCTTTTTATCCCCTTTTTTATCTGTAGGATAGTCATTTTTGCTTTGTGCTAATTCAACTTTTGAATCATTGTCTCCATCTTCTGCCTCACCAACTTCATCAACAGTAACAAAATTAAGTTCTTCTTTAAGGTTGTTAAAATCAGCCAAAGAGTCTTCATCTTCTTCAGTTACTTCATCCAAAGTAACTAAATGCAAATCACTGCTGTCATCCTGTATTTCATCTACAGTTACTAAAGTAGAAGGGTCTTCAGGCATCTGAGAGGAAATGAACCCAATGGAATCTCTTACAGTATTTCCTCCATCTCCTTTAGCATCATTCAAAGTAGCAAAAGTTACATCTGCTGATTCACTTAAAGGTAGCTCCTCTACTTCTCCAATTTCATCCACAGTTACCAAGCGTTCCTGCTTAAGATCTTGTTCTTCAGCCACTGACAGAACAGTAACATCTTTAGGTTCACTGTGGGAAACGCAATCATCTTGGTCAATTAATTCATCTAATGTAAGAAGTGAATTTGAGTTTTTTACCATTTCTTCCATATTTAATTCTTCTTCATCAATTACTTCATCCACAGTGACTAGAGCTTGTGCAGCTGCATCTTCCTCTTCCCCAATTTCATCCAATGTTACAAAAGACAATTCTCCCTCAACACCACGGGGAACAGAAGTTTTCCCCTTCTTCTTTTTTAAATTAAGTTCAGAAGAAGGAATATTTTTGACAGCTTCTTTCCTTTTTCCCTTTAATGAATTCTGCTTGGCTTGAGAAGGATTCACTTCTTCTATAACTTCATCCACAGTAACAAACTCATCCAAATTAAATGGAAATAATGATTCCTGTTGGAGTTAAAAATCACAGTGCTGTGAACAACTACTGACCACTGGATAAAATCCAAATAGTCATAAGTGTACATGCAGATCATTTGCAAGAATATCCTGCAAAACAGTTTCCTAAAGACTGTTATTTTTTTAAAGGTCCCACAAATAAATTAGCTATAATCCACAAAGTAAATGCCAAAAGTAATCCTAACAATCTAATTCTAGTTTT